>JABSNV010001159.1:0-77500 GCA_024085815.1 Flaveria linearis
TCATCAAGTCATCTGTAGTTCTGTTATATAATTTCATATGGGTTTTCAGTTTTGATTACATCTTGCTGGTTTTCTTGAGTTTCTTTCATAAAACTTTGAAAAAAGATCTTTTTTTGTTGTTGGTTGAGTGATTTCATCTTGGTTTTGAGTGAAAAGATTGTAATGGAAGGTGGGTATTCAAGAACAGATGAAGATTTGCAGCATCCTCAGCTGTTGAATTTGATTCCTAATGGAAGAAATTGGTTTGCTGAAAAAGATGATAATAATAATAACAATATTCAAGGGTCAAAAGTCACCCATGGAAATGGTGATGAAAATAAGCTTGAATTAAGGCTTGGTCCACCTGGTGTTGAAGATTGGTCTGTTGCAGATGCACACAAGAACTACAAATCACCACAAAAAGCAGCTCATAAAAGGTATTTTTTCATATTTCTCATTTACTTTAGCTATAAATTCATGGGCTATTTGTAAAATTATAAATCTTTCAGTAAATTGGTGATTCTTGATGCTGATTGTTGGTATTTTGTACAAACTTGTAGAAGTGCACCTGCTCCTGTTGTGGGATGGCCTCCAATTAGATCATTTAGGAAGAATATTGCAAGCAGCAGTTCAAACCTGCACCTGTAAAGAAGGAAACAATGGTAGAAAGTAGCCAAAAAGGTTTCTTTGTGAAGGTCAACATGATCGGCGTCCCAATCGGTCGAAAAGTTGATCTTAATGCTTATGATAGCTATGAAAAGCTTTCTGTTGCTGTTGATCAGCTCTTTAGAGGACTTCTTGCAGGTTAAAAGTCTTTAATGTTGATCAATTTAATCATGCACATATATTTATATATGTGTGTGTATGTAATTGAAATGGCTTGTTAAATGTGTTTATGCAGCTCAAAACGATACGTCTGGAGCTCGAATTAACGGCAATCATGAACACGAGAAAGCGATTACGGGCTTGTTACATGGTAATGGAGAATATACTTTAGTATATGAAGATAATGAAGGGGACAGGATGCTTGTTGGGATGTCCCATGGCAGTAAGCATTATCTCTTCGGTTTTTATGGCTTTTTTCTGCACGAACAAGTATAAATGCTTATAGTTTTTAAGACGTTTCTAATATTCCACAAGTTTTACTTTTCCTGTAGGGCTGAAAACGGGTCGGGTCGGGCAAAAACAGTACACTCAATCATAGCAAAATTGAATCATTTTAGAGGCTTATGAATCAATTACACAAATTTATAGCATATTATTTTAGAAAATTCAGTTTTCCATTGCTGGCTATGAGAATAATGTTATATATGTATTGACAACTCAATTATACTGCCAAACATGTTATATACTGATGCAAGTGTCAAGTGTGTCCATTATTGCATATGGTCATATCAGTTGTGTTGTTTCATACGCGATCTGATTTATATTTTCTTATTTGACATGTGGTTTGCAGCATGTTTGTTTCTTCGGTTAAGAGGCTGCGGGTGATAAAGACTTCTGAGATTTCTAACATATGCTGCTGTGAGTTAAACTTGACTCTACAAGTTGTGTGATTTAAAAAGTTTTGGGCGCCTATTTGCGATTTGTTCATGATTTATTGGTTTTATATCTGTTGCAGTGGGAAGTAGGCAAGAGAAGATGAAACTTTGATGCAAATGTTTATATGAAGTTGGATTGAAGAAGAGACTATTAATGGCATCTATTGAAGAATCAACCTGTAAAAATGGTTTTCCTGAGCAAATTTTCTTTAGATTTGTGGTGGTTTAGTATTAAAAAACTTGTGGGTTATGAATTTAGATGTTAGTATTATTACATCTTTCTTATTGTGCCAAAATTTAACCTTTGTGGACATTTTTCTTGATCACAACGACCGGGTTTTGTTTTAACATGTATTCAATATGTTAAGAAAAAGATAAACTGATGACAGAATTGAAAAACCCTACGGATTCACGCATGCTTTCATAACCAGAAAGAGAACGCTAGTCATACTCTTGAATCGTTTTCATTTGGGCTAGCAGGTTATGCCACCAACTAGTGAATCGATGAACTAGACTAAATTTTAGATAGTTTACTTTCCCATTTTTCATTTACTTGCTCACACGAGGCTTCATTTTTGCTAATAATAATACTAGACGTCATGAACGTAAACACCTCTCTAAAATCTACTTTTAAAATCTATCTATTTTTTCACTTTGTAAACTTAAGCCCGTACGGATGTAATGTATATAAACATTATGTATCAAACCCTCGTTAAAATTGAAAATTTACAAGAAAAATCTAGTTCCATATTTTGTTTTAAGTTAGTTAATATATATTAAGTTTTAAAATATTTTATAACATCAAACCGGCCAACACAAGCTTACACAATTACTTGGTGAGACAATCAAGAGCTTTAGACATAAAACATAAAGCATAAATCATAAGACTTCAAACATGTCATGCCTGAGCTCGTGCAAGTTAAACAAGCTAAACACGAGCTCAATCTATCATATGCTACGCAAGACACATTTACAACACCAAGGGTGTTGTTAATAAACAAAAGAAAGAAGATTAATGTCATTTAAAGGCAGGCTAATATTAATGTGATTGTATCAAAGTTACAAAAGAAATACCAAGTTCACCTTCATCATCTATCACTCTTCATAGGAATCCCACAAGATATTCCTTACCCAAACATATAACTACCCACAGCCAAACCCTAAACAAGCTCTCTATTCACCATTGCAGCACACAAAGACTTGAGACCAAAAAAAAACTGTACATCGCGATCGAGATAACTCAAACTACCCCCACCCCACCCACACACACACACATCACTCTCTCCCAACCTAACCTTCCAACCAACAGCATTGCTGTGCAGAAAACGATCATTGCTAGAAAAAAAACAAGTTAAATCCGCTAAGCTGCATAACCACTTACCGTAACTTCTAGCTTCTGTTAACCAGCACGCACAACTTTCATCTTCTCTTTTAAGCCGTTGATGTCATGCCTAACCTGGACATACAAAAGTAAAAACCATACAAAATCTGTATATATATTTTTATATAAACGTAAGCTAAAGTCTCCAAACACTTGCCTCATAACCGTCTGTTGCTTCAAATCACCTGCTGCTCGTGAGTTTAGTACCATCTCCACTTCCACCTTCGGCTTCACAGTTGAAAAAACAAACAAAAATCAAATCTTTAGCAAAACTCATGGCACATGCCGTTACCTTGCTTTTAACGACTTACCATGACTACAACTCAGAAAACATGATATAAACATAAAAATATAAGTAAAAAAAAAACCAATAACAAAACCTCAACAACTTCAAACATCTGTCTGTTACCACTGACATCCTCCATTTGCTTTCTTCAACCCCACACGAATGATTAACGATAACAGGGGAAACTGAATCCCGATTCTCTGGGCTTAATGATTGCCTTTTGTGACACCCATTTGTTCGACACCTGTTCCATGGCTTTTCTCTTTCTAGAAAGATCCTCAGATGGGAGTTGGCTTGTGAGTTTAGGCAATCGGACACGGTTATGACCGTTTGGAAACACATACGACGGGATTTGTTTTCTACGTACATGAGAAACATAGATTTCCATCCGGGTCTCCAAAACATATACATGTTCACCGAATGCCTAAACTCATCAACGGTCCCACGGATGTCAAATTGTTGACCTTCTAGAATCACTTCACCTTGTTTTCTCTGTAATCCCATAAAGAAAGCACCGTGTGAACATTGCTTTACTGGATCTGAATATTCATGAGGATACGGATGACACTGCAACTTCCCTGACGTGTCACGTTCAATCTGTAAAAAAGAAAGTAAACAAAAAAAAAGCATATATATGAACAGAAGTCAATGTCAAACTATGAAAGTCAATCAGTCAATTTGCACACATTACCATTAAAGTCAACTGCCTTAAACGAGATTCAACCCAACCTTTCCAACAACGCAAATCATCGGCATTTGCAGCCACAATATCAACCTGCAGATAGTTTTTGTAGCTTTCAAAGAACATGTACGGTTCAAACAATGCGGGCCACTGGGCTTTGTTAAGTTCAATCGCCTGGAAACACAATAGTCAAAGGTTAAAGTCAACACTCAAAAGGTCAATATAGAAAGGTAATTACCATACCTCACATATTCTATTCCCGAATAGGAATTGTTCTGTCATGACACGCAATGTGCTAGTGGAGACATTGTAGCTAGAATTCATGCACGGGTATGCAGGCGTTATAATTGGCATATGGTGAGTTCTGTCCTTCGGGTTTCTTCGGGGGTCCCACACAGCAAATCCAAGCTCCTCTTCTTCTATTGCACATAGCATGACGATTCGGCCACCGCCACTGTGTGTAAACCCTAAAGAATCTGGACACTAGCATACTTGGAACAGCGTTTGGATAAAACTGACAAACCCGAGCAACCAAAAGAGCCCAGTTCACACCACCAAGAAATCCAGTCACCTGATGATAAAAACATACATCAAACTGTCAACAACTTTTAAATATGGTTAACAAAGAAAAGGGAATCACCATCCGTTTACTTACATTTGAATAAACGCCACGTTTTTTGGCCCAATCAATACTTCAAGCAACGAAGTAGTAAAATGCTGAAAAATATGAAAAAAAAAGAAGATAAAAGTCAAAACAGTCAAGATAGATAGTCAAACTTGAAGGTAAGACAATCATACTTCAACATTGGGAACATGCTTTAGAATTTGATCAGCAACCCTACAGCCATTAAGACTCCTAACTGTTGGCTCGTCAACATCATGCAATACAGAAACATCGGAGATGTCGAGATTCTGTCCAAAAATCATTTGCAACAGTAAAGTTTAGTCAATATAATATGTTGAATAATTTAATCACAAAAACTTACATCTGGGACAACTAAAAGAGAAACACTGGCATAAAGAAGATCAATAGATATCCCGTCAAATTTGAATTTCATTAATGGAACATGAGCATCTGGAACTGGTTGAAGTTCAGTAACTTCCTCCATGCCGCTTAAAATATCATGCAAAACAAAGAAAAAATCCTCCTGATAAATTAAAAAAAATAAGCAGTGAGTTGTGCGTATATTACTTATACATAGAAGCGATCTACTAATTTCCAAATGAAACAATAACTTACATCTCGATTCACATAAGAAGGCCCCACACACAAGGTGTCAATGTCTGCATTAGGACCATGTACCTATCACCAAAGTTTGAAGATTAGACAATTAGTTATTAAAGATGAGCAGGCCTTAACGGTTATTTACCATTGTTTTTACTACACTTACCCCTAGCCGATATGAACCAAAAGTAAATATTACAGCATTCGCATCTTCTACCATTTGATCTGTGTATCCTCGTAGACGAGTAAGTTGCTTCACCCAATCAACTACGATCTACAAAAAGACATCTCGCAAAGATAATGCTTCAATACATAACAAGAAAACATTACATTATTCATTAAAGCACGGCGTATGTTCAGAATATATGAGGTCCATTGATAACCATTCACAATCAACTAATGGCCTAGATAGATAATTCTCTTAGATGCACATTTAAGGTTGCTACTGGTGTCAACTATCATAACTACTTCAGTAACACATCAAGGATGTTATTATGAATACTTAGATCTACCAAATCTAATGTTTTTCACCATCTACAAACTCTAAACATTATATACTAGATCAAGATTGTGGATGGTTATCACAATAGGTCAAAGATTAAACCCTAATTTCAAGAACAGAATTAATCACACCTGCTTAATTCGACCAAGAACCTCCTTCCTCTTATCGGCTTCTTCTTCACTCTCATACAGTCCCGCATCAATCAAGAACTTCAAGAACCCAAATCAATCAACAAAACCCAAAATCATCAACAAAGATCATCAAAACACAAAAACCCCCAAATCAAACAACAAAACTACAAACCCCACCTGATTCAATCTCTTTGTTCTCACTAAATCAGCCTGAGAGATGCCCCGCTAGAGACAAGGGTTTCGTAACCCCATACTGCCTCGGAGAAACTAAAGACTCCGAACCCACCATTATCACACCAAATTACGACAACAATAAGTTGTAATCAAACGAATCGAAACAAGAATCGATGTGATTTGGAGTATCGATCAACATTCGAGACCTTTTGGTTGGATTCGGCGATTGTGCGATCAAGATTGAGAAAAGTGTGTTCAAGAATCTGTGGAAACCCTAGGAGTTTAGGGTTAAGGGGATTAAAACTTTAAAAGGAAATTGGATCTGAAGAACAGTATAGCGGTTAGAAATCGAAACGTAAGATTGATTTATAGGGGTGTGAATTGAGAAAATTGAAAATGAGAATGGAGAATTTGTATTCACACTTGGAAGTATGATGATATTATTGTGTGTATTTTATTCTTTTCCACGTTTCGGAGATATTTGTTTTCCCAAACCGTTTCAATCTATGTGTTTAGTCGGTTAGTCCTTTTCATTAAAAAGTGAAGATTTTATATCATACCGCAGTACGGGTACACTCACGCGGTATACTGTTCAGCTTTGATTGTTTTAATCAAAATTCAAGTAAAGTCGTTAGTAGTGTCATCTAATAATATTATAAATGTATTAGTTAACATGTATTACTTTTATTGTGTGATTTACTGGTACGTTGTTGTTTGTTTGTATTACTTTTATTGAAATTAACAACTAGTTTTATATAATACAACACTACAATATATTTTAGTGGTTTTTCTATATTCCTAGACCTAAATGAACCGTGCGGTTCCAACTTGACACCTCGAGGATTTCAAACTTGTTAAACCAAACCGTTTGGTCTAGTTTGCGTAAAATAAAGAGATAATAATGATCAGTTTTACGATACTTTAAATTCGCTAGCGTTTGGGTCGAACGGGGTGAATTCCATTAAGTGGATTCACCCACACGAGGATTACATGGCTGCATGCACCACCCCACGTTCCCACGTCATGCTAATATTTGTTTGTTTGTTTTTTAGCATTTTCAATTGTTATTTTCATTGATTTTATTCGAAGTAGTTTCCCCATTTTCCCCTAATTGTTAGCCACGAGGTGGTTATCACTTGTTTCTCTATGTAAACTACAATTTTAAAAGATGCGGAGAAGATTATCCCAATTTTTATGTTTGGACTCTTGTTCAAAGGGTGAGCATAGCATATTTCCACTACTAATTCAATATCGACACATGAATAAGAGGTGGACTATAATAGCGTTACCCAGTATCCACGGTTTGTGTTTATTTTTATTTCCGTTTCAATGTAAAGTTCGTTCAAAAACCAATACATATCAAATATAACATATTTTTACTTAATCAACGTTTTTATTTTTAAATAACTTTAGTGTTCTTTCCAAACATAACTTTTCGATATGATTATTATATCTAGGTTTTCATTAAAAAATTTTTTGAAACCGACCCGTCACAAACACAGGCTTAACCTTCTAGTGTAAGTTTGAAATAAAACCTATGGTATACAGACATGGCCTCATGGGCCACAAGGGCTACAATTTGTTATTGAAGTCTCTTTATCTACTAAGATAGAGGAAAGACTAGCCACCACCTATCTTTCCCAGACCCTGCTTTTAAATGGGATTTACTGGGTACGTTTGTTTGTGTTTTTATTAAAATATGGTAACCCACTATTGATACGCCTCATGGGCTATATTTCTACAATGGCAACTAATAGTCTAATACGTTACCCCAACGGCCCAACCTAATTTAGACTTCAAAGTAAATATCTAATATGTGTACCTAATTACCTATTATATAAGTCTGCTTCAAACCCTTCGTTTGACCACTCTAATTTTTTCAGTTTGTGTTAAAGTTTAACAACCTTATAATTGTTGTGTTAATTTGTTTTCCTGTGATAATTATAACAAGTATGTTTGGATAATTATACTAACTACTTATTTATTATGGTGAATTGTGCGTAATATTTTCTTTTATGTAAATTGCAGATTCTAAAGTAAATGTATGTCGTTTACATTCGTTTATGTTCATTAACTTTTGTTTATACTCATGAACATTTGTTTGTCCGCTTTCATGTCACCGTCTCACCCACGTTCATGTCACCCGCTTAGTGTGATCTTAATTTTTAGTTGTATAATTAACCATCAAAACACAATCTCTAAGTCGGAACAAACTTTGTTACGTCATAAAGTTGTTCTACAACTAGGTGGATATATGGTTTCCCTTTTTAAGAGAACCTCAACAAAATTCAGAAATTCTGATGATATTGGGCCTAGAGGAAATGCTAAACGGCCCACTTAAATGATGAGTACTACCTGGGCTTGGTCTGACGTAAATATAAAAACATTAGACGATGTTGATGATCCGTTACGTTACATCAGCACTGCTCCAACGGTCAAAAAGGAATCAAATCTTTAAAGATCTGGAATGTAAAGGTCACATTTTACCCCTGTATTTCTCTCAATTTCAGTTCATCTTCAATCAATTACATCACTTATCACGCCCCCGCCCCCCTATTTTTTTCCGTCGGTAGTGTTAAATTTTAGTCCGGTTGTATAAATTTTTATATAAATATCGAGGTCGCCCACCTAAAAAAGTTAATTTCGCCCACGTCACCCCTATGGGGATGTTCAAGATCCGCCGCTAGAAAGATTGACATGGAGTGGGTCCATACCAAAGATCAAGTTGCACGTGCATGAAGTTGGGTTTTTTTAAATGGCCAACGAATAATTTTTAAGCCTGATCACCCGGGTAAACCCATTGACAAAAGTTCACCACGCCCGTGAATACAGATAGCGATGGTGACCCGACTCGCCCACTATTTCAAGAGAAACCACCACCCAAAAGTTCAGGAAGTTGATCTAGGACTCATGAAGTTGGGTTACTACATGTTATATTTTGCTTATTATTTTAGTATTTGTATTTTATATTTTATGGTAGTAGTGGGTTTGCTTAGTCAATTAAACAAACAAACAAACAAACAAAACCAGTATATCCCACTCAAAAGCAGGGTCTGGGAGGGGTAGGTGGTGGCAAGTCTTTCCTCTATCCAGATAGGTAGAGAGACCGCTTCCAAAAAGACCCTGGCTCGATGGTTGCTTTGTCAATTAATGGGTAGATTTTATTCCTATATTTTTTTGGAAGCGGTCTCTCTACCTAACAAGATAGAGGAAAGACTCGCCTACACCTACCCTCCCCAGACCCTGCTCTAAGTGGGATATACTGGGTTGTTTGTTTGTTTATTTTATTCCTATATTTTATGTAGTTTTCATTTTTGTATTCTGATTTATCATCAATCAATTTGAAGTTCCTTTGAGTTCTCTCAGATCCATCTGTTCCCGTGTGTGTGAGTAGTGATCGTGTATCACTCATTTTACACTTTGTTTCTCAGTTTATTGGCGTTGAGTTCTATTCATAGATGTTTACATGTTTAAATTTCGTGCAGAGACGCAAAAATGCAGAAGTGGTTACCCCATCTCCGGTGAGGAGATCAAGCAGACTAAAAAACCTATCCGTGATGTCGCCTTAAAACAACATAATCACATTTTTCTTTCTTTGTTTTTGCTGGTAAAAACTATGCAATCCAACACCGATTGAGGATGGTCTTCATGCATCTAAAGATCTTCTCGATCTATAAAAGCTATGATTAATCATCGAGTTCCTTGATGATGCCACTGCTAGCTTTTTTTCTTTCTCTAGCTTTTCATCATCATCTTGTTGTTTTCTGTTCTTCCTTCGGAATATTAGCTATGCTTGCGACTCTTGCAAGGGATGTTAATGAATCTCATATTCCATAATAAAACTTTAAATAATCAGTACCAATTAAGTAAATGGGAAAATTACCAAACTAACCATTTGACCATAACCATTTACCAAAATAATCAGTCAAATCCGAAAATTAAAAAAAAAAGAACCAATCGGAAGCCGCCACGTGGCACTCCTCGCTGAGTCAGCGAGGGAATCACATAATCCCTCGCCTCGTTTATTGTGCCCAGCGAGGGATACACATAATCCCTCGCCCACGTGGCATCCCTCGCCTTGTCCTCGCTGAGTCAGCGAGGGATTATGTATATCCCTCGCCCATAATTACTAAAATACCCCTCCTCGCCCATTTTTTTTTTTTAATTTTTTAAAAATCTTAAAATTATTAATTAAATTCCGAGGTTTTTTATTTTTTAATTGTTTTTTAATTAAATTTTTTTCCCCTATATAATACCCTCTTTACACTTAACAAATCTTACATTATTCTCATCCTTTTTCTTAACAAATCTTACATTCTTCTCATCCATCTTCTTAAAATAATCTTACATTCTTCACATCCATCTTCTTAAAATTGTCTTACATTCTTCTTAAAATGTCGGTTAATATCATACTATGCAGTGGTGGTAAATGGCATTTTGTAAATGGTGTTGAAGAATATCTACCATTAAAAGGTAAATGTGTTAGACATGTTCTTAGTTTATCTAGTAATATAACGTTTGTTGAGTTAAAAGATACTATTTCCTCAAAAATGAGAATTCAAAGTAATTTACGATTATCATATAAAATGTCTACCTATACTCATTTTATTGATATTTCTGATGATCAAGATTTAGTATACTTTATGAATGTTGTTTTTAATGGTCAAAACGAAATTTTACGTTATTCGTGAGTGAAGAATCTGGTGATGTTGGTAGTAGCTCTGCTGTCCACGAAGAAAAAAATTTATTTTACAAACGACACTGAAAAGTTTAGTTATGATTTAAATGATAATCCTGTGGATAACAAGAGTTACAGTGATGTTAAGCAAGAATGTGATTATGAAAACCAAAAAAATAAGTATTTTTATGAAAAAAATGATCCGTGTTCCTATCATTTCGAGTATAAAGTTCATGAAGACATATTTTTTTCACAACCGGAGTCATTAGCGGATCCTACAAATAATCCACTCAAAAATACCAGTTCTGGGTTGTCAACTATTTCTGAAGGTGATTGTTTCAACAACAAAGAAGAATTACAACTGAAATTGGGTACAATGTGCCTTAGCGAATGTTTTGAGTATAAAGTGGTTAAATCATCCAAAAGTAGATTTGAGGCGTCATGTCGTAACGATGGTTGCGAATGGTGTATTCGTGCCCATTGTTTTAAAATACAAGTATATTTCAAGTTAGATATTTTAAATCAGTACATACTTGTTCAAGAACACAAACCTATCCCAATATTCGTCAAGCAAACAAAAAAGTATTGGGTCATATCATTAAAGACCAATTAAAGGATAGTGGTCGAATTTACCGAGGTAAAGAAATTATGAATGATATTAAGGAGAGATTTAAAGTTAGCATATCATATGCTCAAGCTTGGCGTGGGAAGGCTTACGCGCTCGAACTTTTAAAAGGATTTCCAGAAGAATCGTTTTCACATCTTCCTATTTATTGCTACAATTTGAAGAAAGCAAACCCGGGTACGGTCACTGACATTGCCGTAGATGAAATGGGACGTTTTGAAATGTTATTTGTCGCGATCGGTGCAGCGGTAAGAAAATATTTGACTTTGTTTTTTAATAATATATTAATAATTCTAACATTATTTATTTTTTTAGATTCGAAGTTTTGTGCAATTTTTACGGCCGTTAATTGTGATTGATGGGGCACATTTAAAGGAAAGTTTTTAGGTACCATGTTTTTGGCGGTAGGTATGGATGGAAACAATCAGATATTACCAGTTGCATACGGTGTTGGTAAAACAGAAAGCGGAGAGTCATGGAAATGGTTTTTATCAAAACTTAAAGATTGTATTGGTGATAATCCTAATTTGGCAATTATATCTGATAGAGCTGCCTCAATTGATATGGCAATCAGAGCTGTTTTTCCAAATGCATATCACGGGTTATGTTGTCGTCATTTGATGGTAAATCTGCGATTAAAGTCAATGAAAGGAAAAAATTACGAGTCATTATGGTGGCAGACGTGTAAAGCTTATAGAGTTTCTGATTTTGAAGAGCGGTTTTATAGACTCACCGCCGTACTTCCACGCGTTCAAAATACTTTAGTAAATGTCGGGTTTGAGAAATGGGCAAGAGCACACAGTTCAGGGAGTCGTTATAATATTATGACGTCTAATAGCGCTGAGTCTATCAATGCGCTGTCACGACATGCTAGAAAACTACCAATTATTGGGCTCATTGAATTTTTTCGAGAATATCTACAAAAATGGTATTTTAATCGTAGACAGATTGCAGGTAATATTTTTATATAAAACTAGTATACAATATTATATATATATATATATTGTTAAAAATTTTAACATATTAATTTTTGTAGCTGATTTGCCGCATAGTCTTACAAAATGGGCAGAAAATAAAATAACAAGAAGAATTACAAAAAGTGCAACATGGACGGTGACCGGAATCGATGATCACACATTTGAGGTTGCAGACGGTGGTAAAAAAGGTTTGGTTGATTTGTGGAGCAGAACATGCAGTTGTAGACAATGGGAACTTTCTGGTTTACCTTGTGGTCATGCAATTGCTGTTTCAAGGTTTTTAAATATAACAGATTGTAGTCACTGGGCTTTAAACTGGTTTAGTAAAGATATATATAAGGCTACATATGAGGAGTCAATAAATCCTTTACCAGCACAATCTGAGTGGGAGATACCTGCTAATTTTGTGTCTGTGCAGCCACCGCTGATGAATAAAAGACAAGCTGGGAGACCACGAGAAAATAAGCGCATACCGTCACGTGGGGAGGTAATAAAAGAAGTTGTATGCAGTAGATGTAGCACACAAGGTCATAATCGTGACCAATGCAGAGCCCCACTGTCGTCTCAAGTTTCAAGAAAATCAAGGGCAAATGAAACCAGTAATCCGTATCAACCAACAGCATATGTCAACCCTGAAGATTTTCGTGAATATGTTTTTGACGCAACCAGCCAACCATCACAAATATGGGATTTTGATTTGAACGAACCTTAATGGTGAAATGATTTTGATTTTTATTAAAGTGTATTTGTATTAACGTTTTATGTTATTAATATTATTTGAAGTATTATTGCATCATATTTTCTCTATCTTTGCCTATAAATAGGCACATCAACAAGCCAACTCTCCAGCCACATTCTCTCTAGCCATCTACCTTCTTCTTGTCCACATTCTCTCCAACCAATTAATTACTCTACACTAAACCTTAGGAAGAAGTAAATCTCCAACCAAAAAATGGTATTTGTTTTTCATATACGTCCTCCTCCAAACCTTCCTACACACATTGCAGCATCAATATTAACTTATCTACATAATGCTGATCAAAATAGTTCTACTGTCTTGTTTATATATTTCTTATCTACATAATACTGATCACGTGATAAGAAGTATTAAAACTGACAGTAAGAGCTTGTATATTAAAGTGGGTAAGATGTGTACTACAATTTACATCTTACTTGTGCCAATGCAGTCTGCGAGGTCTGATTACGGGTAGCCTGCTCATTATTGATAGCAGTATAAAAATTGATTCTAAGAGCTTGAAATGAAGACAGGCTATGTGTTGACAGGAAATACTGAAAACATGCTATGTGTTGACAGGATATACTGAATAGGTGTTGACAGGAATACTGAAGACATGCTATGTGTTGACACGATATACTGAATACACGCTATGTGTTGACAGGAAATACTGAAGACATGCTATGTGTTGATAGTAAATACTGAAGACATGCTATGTGTTGACAGAAAGAAAATAGTATCTGTGTACAGAAAAATTTATTGATTTCTTATTTATATTTTTAAATTATTAAAAAAATTGTAACATATTCGTTATACATTTTCATTTCTCGAAAATTATTATCATTAGGAATAAATAACACGCTACTATAAACATCACTAACATAAATTTTAAATATTCATTCAATAGCTAAGATTAACTTTGAATTACAATAACAAGCACACAAAATAAGAAAGTTATAAAAACTAAGTACTTAATATTTTAACGTGGACGGGGTAAGCTACGCCAGAAATACAACTGATCAGCCATGAAGCGCCTATGCAACTTACAGGTTTCTCTAAAATTTTCACCGCAATCTATCGGTTTTCCAGTAACTAAATGTTCCATTAACATACAAACATAAACACCTTCATTACCCCTCAACGCTTGTGGTGGTGTAACATAATCTTCATTTACTTCAATCCCAAAGGGTTTTTCTGCTTGACCTGTCTTTTTCCAAAAACGAAGATTTACCAATAAAGCGCTGAAATAGACAGACACTTTCATCAACACCGGATGAATCAATCGACCAAATTTATCATCACCTATTTCTTCACCACTAAATATGTCCAATTTTATTGTACGCAAATTCACTCGAACAAGCACCCATTCTTCACTCTGAATACAAAAAGGAAAGTATACATTATCAACATCTAAAAAGGAGGGATACGGGTTGAACTTTCCGTCAGCAAATGAAACAGCATGCTTGCTACACGAATCAGTTAAGAAGTCAAAAAATTGTGGAGGAAGTATAGTCCAACGCATATTTGACAATCCATCTTTGTTTAGCTCTCTGTGTCTCCAATTCATCATTCTTAAAACCCAACCTTCAACATGCTGTATAAAATACATTTATTAATACAATAAAAAAGATCTATTAAGAATATGTAGAAAATTTTACCGTTGCGGTTAAATAACCGTTACGTCTGTAACCTAATAAAACACCCCAAAATTCTTGTCAAGTTTTATGGGTGTTAAAAAGATAGCAGAATAACAAAAAGGGGCATCTCCATTTTTATAAAATTCCATAACATCTTTTGACCATTTTTCTGATTCATCATCTGGAATAGCCCATCTTCGTACAGTAGCTTGATTGGTTTGTCCACCCGGGTTTTGAACATCCGAAGTTGAAGATTCGGATTGATTCTTTGGACGTCTCCATTTGCTCATGATCCAACTTGATGATTTAGGAGCGGGTTGGGAAGAGTATTGATTTCATCCATAGATGTATGAAATGAAAAATGGAGATAATTTTGATGGTGAATGAGTGTTAAATGAAGTCTATTTATACATGAAGACACATAAATAAAATATTTATTTAATTATTAAAATATAATAATTTCGTTTTTTAAATTAACATAACTTTTTAAATTTTTTTTTCTTTGATATGACATAAGATTCTTTAAACTAGTATATAAGTTGCTATTGTGAGTTAAAGTTTTTCATCCCCAAAAATAAAATGTCATCTAACAGGAGAAACAGAAGAAACATATCATGTTCTAATCCAGCTATTATCGATTTCAGTTCAACTCCTGTAGAAAACCATCATTTTCGTTTTCCTAACTGGTCTCCGAATGTTATCCAGTTTTTCTTCAATGGAGATGCATCTTTTTGTACGATATCTTGTATGGGTCTTACGATGCTTGATAGAGAATTTTGGGGTACCCTTATAGGTTATTGTGGAAACGGTTTTATTCAATCTATTGTAAGTTTTAAAAATAAATATTCACGTTATGTTATTTAAGTTAATATAATACTAATAATGATTTTTTACAGCATGTTCGTGCTTGGACAAACAGGCTTTTAGCTTGGCGGATTAATGAGATTCGAAGTACCGGTGAGATACCAGGCCCGAATCGTTGGACCATACTTCCGTATGAGTTTGTGAAGCTAATATTTGAAGGATCGTCTGATGCAAATGAATACGGCAATGGCATGAACGAGTTATATCCTCCATTGTGGGAGGTTGATACGGTAAAAATAAATTTATTTTTACATATTTTTAAAATTAAGTTTAAAGTATTTTCTAAATAAATTTTAACTTAACATGTATTTTGCAGGTATATATTCCAATACATGACAACAATGAAAACTGGTTTCTCTTTAAGATTTCTATGGATACACTACAATTACAAATTTTTTTCCCATATGAATGTCGTCTAAATACTTGTTTTGATTCATCATGCATTCATCGTGACGTTTATCGAACTGTTGTTGAATTTGAGTCTTACTTTGTATGGTTTCTACGACGTATTTCGTATTTTGAATTATCAGGACAAGAAGAGGTTCATGAATTAGAAGTGTCTGAAGAAAGTGTTTGGCCTTATAACGGTGGTCACATTGGTCGAGATTCAGGAGTAGTAATTTGTATGTTATTACGTAGGTTAGTTCAAAACAGGTCATTAACTTGGGAAGAAGTAAATCTGCAAGATGTTTGTCTTAGATATAGGCGTTTTATGGCTGATGACTTATACGCAATGCGTACAATGTAATATTATCGTATTTTATAAAATATTTTCTTATTTTATAAAAATGTTATACAAGAATTATTATTATTATTTCATATATAGCAACACATAATTATACGATAATTACAATACAAAATAATTTTATAACATACAAAATATATTTACAACACAAATACATCCAATTTATTTAAGTTTATATCTACTAGTTAAATTCTCATACAATAAATTTGCTAATTTTTCTCTAAACTTTTGAGCAGTGTCGCGTACATTTTCAACAGGACATAAATCATCTCCGGTAATTAAACGTTGTAGTATAATACACACCCAAACACCGCAGTCGCCTGATTGAGGGGCTTGTTGTGGCACGTTGGACGGTTTAATTCGTTCCAATGCTGTGGGTATTGAGATTGTCATGTTCCGATCTTCAAAAAAACCATGATAGTATAACCATCCCGGTAGCACGCGATCGATTTTTTTTAAAGTAGATTCAATTTCGGTATTATATGATCCCGTCATACTGTCAAAAATAAAAGTTACTGTTATTTATATACATATGATCTTCAAATTAACAAATTTTAACTTAATAATTGAAATATATTGTTACCTGTTATATACTGTAACGCTCCATCGTATCAAATTTATTTTTAACAATACCCAATGTTCTAACGCAACGTTCATTGGAATGTATAACTGTAACAAATAATCAATTAAAATATTTTATAAAAATATTAAAAAACTAAATTTGTAATTACCTCATCAACATCACGAATAGGTGGATACATTGGTTCCGAACCGTCCGCGTATGATGATAATTTTTTCATCTCGATTAAATATATTGTAAACCAAGGAGGATAAGCACACCATCGTGCATTTGTTGGTCTGGTTCGCAATATATGGTTGACCCACGCCCATATATGCTGAAATGTAATTATATCTAATAAATTAATTAAATCGAACTATATAAATAAGAAAAAAAATACTAAAAACAATGCTTACATCCGATTCAAGCCAACCATTCGTGTCTCCAATTTGAAGTAAATCACTAAAAATGATGATACGTGATCAGTATCCCCGGTAAGAGAAGTAGTAAAATGATCACCACTAGCCAACAATTCTAAAACATTACTTTGATCGGTATTTTTATTTTTTTCTTTTTTAAAAACAAAAAAAGGTGAACAAACGGCTGCCGATGGTTTAATTTCGCGTTTCTCTTTCCTTAACGCAATCGGAACCGTCTGTTATTCAAAGATATAAATATTAAATAATAAGAACAAATAATAATTTAATTAATATTGAAGAAAATATGACTAAAAAAATAAATAATACCTTTTCTTTCATATGCGTTCCAGAAGCAGGAGAGATTACAATCTAAATTAAGAAAATAATTACGTGTGTGTTATTTAATATATATTATGAAATAATATAAATTATTAAAAACCGATATAAATTGAAAATACCTTCTCCATACTAGGACCGGTGCTAAAAGGAGATCCAAACATTTGAGGCGGAGAATTTACAAATTGACTGGTATTAAACTAAAATAAAAAAATTTTTATTAGTTATTTTAAATATCACGAATATATATATCAATTCTTAATAAATTCGTAATATTATTTTATACTTACCTCCTCTAAATTTTCTTCAAACCCTTTCTTCGGAGTATGCGTTCTTGGATCGTCTTTTTTAAAATAATTATCCTTTAAAAAACAATTAATCAACATATTCAATTGATAGAATATATGTATTAAACGTAATAATAAATGATATAATGAATAATTACTAGTAATCTGTGAACAATTTCCTCTATGCTTTTCGGGTCACAACAATGACTATTCTGTTTTTGTGGCGGCTCTGAATAAAAATTTGAATTTTGCGTTCCAAAACAATCATCAACGTGAGGCACGTTATTTCCAGCAGGGTCAGGATGTTCAAATATTATTTCTTCCTGTTCAGCTGGAATTTCGCCCCAATACAGACAACTCAATCGGTATGAGGGCAACAACTGATCAAACGGTGTTGAAATAATATTCGACGGTAAATACGGACCCTGAAAATTTTTCAAGAATTCTTATTAAATTAATAGAATAATATATCTATAATTTATTAAAAACAGTAACTTACCTCTCTTGAGTTGTTTAAAATCGATAATGCTTGTTCCCACGTTATTAAACTCATACGAGGCCAATCAATAGCTCTTGGTACTTACCCACGTCGTTTCCCAAAATTATTCATTATCGGAAACACTTCATAAATCCAAATCTAATAACAAATATAATATTTAAACATATAATAAAAAATAATCAATACAAAAATTAAAAAATTAAAAACTTACCTTGAATGCCCAAACAAATCCTTTAATACTGTATCTTAGTTTTTTCTTTCGTTTTTCGCTTTCATTTTTATAAAGAGCGTTATAGATATGAGGGTAAGTATGATTCCAAAGATATGTACCCCAAGGAAAATCATTCCACGCTCCTAAATCATTAACTAAGTCTAAAAGTTGATTGTTTAAAAATTTTTTTCCTTCTAATCCCATAAAACCTTGTTCAACCAGTAATAATAAACAAACTTTTATAACGGTTACGTCATCTAACATGTGTAACATGTTATCAAAAACTTTTCTTAAATCATCTAACGTTGGTTTAATTATTCCATTTTTGTGGAAAACGGTATCGAGAAAATTTGGTGTCGATGCATGAACTGGACGCGTCATTTCACCAAATTTAAATCCGGTAATAATACAAAATTCTTTACGACCAAACTGAAGGTTTTGCCCATTAATTGAAAACTTAATACCGTTCTCCGGATTTTCGGTATGAACTTGTGTTTGTAATATTAAATGTATAAGTGATGCATCATTAGTAATGTTTTCACATAATAACCATTTTGCAAAACAGGTACTGTTAAACAAAACAAGTTGGTCAGGGTTATCTTTTAATTTATTGTAAATTTGTTTTGCAACTTTTACATTACATCTAATAGTAATACTATTAGATGCATAAAAACCCTGCATAAAATAAAAAAATAAACAAATTCAATATCATAAAACAAATAAATATAAGTACGAATAAAAACTAACAAACTAATACTAACCTCATCTTCCATCACGCGATTTTTAAATAAATATATCGAAACCGAAGAATTTCTTTGGAGAAATTTTATAAAATTTTAAGAAAGATTGGGACTCATTTGGTCCCCACTCGGCCCACATAACCTATATATACTCCTCGTCCGAACTCATCTCCTCGCCTTGAAAAACGTGTCCTCGCTGACGTGGGCGAGGGACCGGTCAAATCCCTCGCTACTTTACACTGCAGTCATCCCATCCCTCGCCGGCGAGGGTGTAGTCACATCCCTCGCCTGGTTTAGTGTGTCCTCGCCACCGTACACGCTAGCCTCGCCTCGATATCCGTACCCCTCGCCTCGATACTCGTACCCCTCGCCGGATGAAGTGATGATGTGGGCGAGGTCCCCGTCACATCCCTCGCTGATTTGATATATCCCTCGCTGACTCGGCGAGGTTGATGTCACATCCCTCGCCTAGAAACTTGTGTCCCTCGCCGGTGTATTTTTTTTTTTTTTCTTTTTTTAAAAAAAAATTTTAATTTACAGGTGGGCGAGATAATGCCACGTGGGCGAGGAGCAGTCTTGCCACGTGGGCGAGGGATCATGAATTTTCCTCGCCCGTGGGCGAGGGTCAATGTCAACGGGCTATTTTTTTAAATTTTTTGGTCAGTGGTTATTTTGGTAACTAGGTCTGGTCAAATGGCCATTTTTGTAATTTTCCCTTAAGTAAATTAATCTTAAAAGCAATGGAATTTGTAATCTATTTGTGTACATGAATATGGAGCTTATACTTAAAGGGCAAGTGGGACATCAGGGTACAGGAATTAGCCGAAGCAGCAGCATTCAAATGAAGAAGATGAACAAGTTAACAATGTTCGTTTTCATTTTTTTTTTCAAACCGTCATCTTTTCAAACAAGTTACTTGTTTTGAGGGGAACCGAACAGTAGGTTGGTTCTAGGGGTCTAATAATGTAAGTACGCATACATGAGGTTTTGACAACTTGGGATTAGACGGGGCGTTGACTTCTCTAGCATTATCCATAACGTTTCATTACAAACTCTATACAACCGTATCAATATAAACACTACAAACTTAGACTGGAGCTACATGCATGCATGCATGCTTTCTATCTCATTTGGAAGTTCAAAGTCCTAAGGAAGAAGGCATAAAGCAAGGCGAAGAACACGCAAAAACCAACAAGAACCGCAGCAACAGGACCCATGAAATCCAACTCAAAACCATAGTAGTCATTGATAAAAGCTGCCATGGTAGGGTTAGGTGTCTGCCCAGGCACAACGATCTCCTGATTCGCATCATGATACTGTGATACAATGCACCCGTAAACGGTCCACGCCATAGGGCATATCCAGTAGTACCAAACCCACCATCCCGGAATTTTCTAGAAAATTCAAAAACTCATGTCAAATTCTTTCTAAACTCATAATACACTGAGAAGATATTAAAGTACAGTACTTACAGGTCGTGGGATATAAAACCCTGAGAAGATATTGAAAAGTAGGTAAAACCCAGCAGCGAATATAGCCGCTACTTGTTCGTTTGGTGTGACAGAAACGGTCATCATTCCGAAGTATGTGAAGTAGAGAAATGAAAAGAAGTTGAGGAAGAAGAACCAGAAGAATTTATCTGCTGTCCATTCGAATGATACCATGGAATAAACGATTACAGAGTAATAGGTCGTTTGAAGTAATACATATGGTATCTCCACAATCACCTAAATCATATCCCAAACTCAATATTACTAAGTTTTATTAAAGTTTGTGAGTATGTAAATAAATATCTGTTTTGGAATAAAAAAAAACCGACCTGTGCCATGGCGTATGGTAACGAAGAGTACATCCCTGCAGCTCTTTCTCGATAAAAGACCGTTCTTTCTGTAGCCACAACTGGCTGTACGGTTTGGCAGTTATTAATACCAACAAAAAATATAGAAGAGTACATGGCGCCAATGACCGCACTCAAATCATTACTACTAGACCTGAAATTATTTAATCAACAATCAGGAAAAGAAGCCAGGCTATTTTTTTTAATAATTGATAAATCAAGATTCAAGCGAAAATTTACTTCTTGTTGCCAATTTTCCAAAATACGCTCCCGACCATGACTGCACAAAGCAAGGTGAAGAAGAAACGAACAAGGTTATAATCGGGATTCCGCCAGTAACTCAACCACATTTTCCATATACAAGACGTAAATTGTCCCCATGAAGATTGCGCATATTGCGTGTCAAAGTGAAGATCTGAGGCTCCTGGGGGAGGTACACTTAATTCCTTCACCAAAGCCTTGTTCCTTCTGTATCATCATATAAATTTTATATAAATATATGACAATTTTAGTTATTATTGATTATATGTAAATGACTTACTGATGCAAAGATGATGCAGCAAAATGTTCAGCAAAATCAATACCAAGCCGCATCTCTGCAGCACCCGAGCTCACTTCTAACATCCATGTTGCTGGATTATACTTTTCAGGTATCTTGGGAACCCCATTAACCGCCTGATGATATGAAAACACTAAACTCCAATTAACTTCACTAATTTTTATTTACATTTAGTTCTTGTGGAAGTAAAAGGCATACCTCAAAATACTCGATGATTTGTTGAGAATGTCTACCAAGGGGACCAGAATAGATAACTCGACCTCCTCTTTTCAATAATAACAACTCATCAAAGGATTCAAAAATATCAATGCTAGGTTGATGAATGGTGCAAACAACGGTTCTTCCCGTATCAACAGTGTTCCTTACAGCTCTCATAACAATGGCTGCCGCTCTTGCATCTAGCCCAGAAGTTGGTTCATCCATGAAAATGATCGAAGGATTAGCAACAAGCTCGACCGCAATCGTTAGCCTTTTTCTTTGTTCAGTTGACAAACCACTAACTCCTGGAAGTCCCACTATTGCATCCTTGATATTTTCTAGTTCAACTAGCTCCATCACTTCACTCACAAACATCTGAAAACATAAAAGCAAAGTATTACTATTATTATATTATTATTGATACAATTTTGGTTAATATAGAAAATATCAACGACATTTTACCATTTTGTCGTCCTTGTTAACTTCTTTCGAGAGACGAAGGAAAGCTGAGTAGATCAAAGATTCATGAACAGTGATTGTGGGAGAGTGGATATCAGTTTGTTCGCAATATCCTGAAATTCTAGAGAATGTTTCTTGTTTCTTTGGAAATCCTAATATTCTAATATCTCCTTCAATATATCCCCTGTTTTTCTTCCTGCTAAGACGTCCATTAGAGTAGTTTTTCCAGCACCACTGACTCCCATCAATGCAGTAAGGACACCAGGTCTAAAAGCACCTGTTACGTCACAAAGTAGTTGTAACCTATTTTCAGTGACACCTTGTTCTCTCATCTCCTGTTTCAAAAAATAATCATAAAATTTAGAATATGATACATACACAAATTGGCAAAGAGTTTCGAGAAAGTCGCTTACACTAGGCATATCAACATAATAATTCATGTTGTCGAATGACATGGCAAGTGGAGTAAATGGAAGAACCATCCCTTTCTTAGATGCACCATTAGCATCGGAAGTAGAAGACCGAATCTGGCTCATTTCTACATTTCCCTCTACAAAATTTAATTTTAGCTATAACATTTGGTTATCATTTTCATGTCTGTAAACTGTAAAGTATAAAACTAGAATGTTTCAGGAACCCAGGATACATACTTGAACCAGCTCCTTCAGTAGCATGACCATCTATGGCTGCAGCTTCTTCCTTGGAGATTATTGCTTGTGGTTTTCCAGGGGCTGGTTAGTAAACAAAGGGATCACCAAAGTTAGTAATTGAAAATATACTAGTATCTTGAGAATCATTTTAATACAATCAATTAACTGACCTCGTGAATACATAAGAGACAGAGTGAACATGATATTGAAAAGAAACACAAAACCAAGAAGAGCACCAGCACCAATCCAGTATGAGCTTTCTGAAGTCGGGATGTCCATATTCTTTAACACAGCAAACCCTAAGTTGGTTGTCCTGTCGGTACTCTGCCAAAAAAATGAAATTTAATGATAATTATAATTAATAATTATTAAGATTTTAGTTAAGAACTTGGAACATACACTTTGGCTGGTCCACCTAGAGTCAAGGAACTCATTGATGGTGATGGCTTTGAAGATATAAGACAATGGTGATAGCCAATAAGCCCATTCCCACCAGTTTGGAATTTGGTTTTTAGGTAGAATGAAACCACCCAACAGAAACACAAGCAGAAGTACAACAGATCCACCGGTGTTAGCAATGTTCATTGTCTTGCAAACTCCTGCAATGAGCCTAAACAGTCCGGCGGCCACATTCTGAACCAAGAAGACTAACAGGAGATGCTTGAAGAACCTGAACATGATACGTATTGCATTAGCAAATAATGTTGAATATTTTACTAAAATGAAGTAGAGTAAAATTTAGTTACCTCCCAGCATCAGGGGCAAGATCAACACCCCAGTATAGAACAACTGTCCACATAATGCTTTCGATCACTGATATGGGAATTCGAAGCAAGAAAGCTGGTAGTGTGAAAGCCCATGGAGGGTGGAACAAGAGGTCCCGTTGTTTGTAAATAACAGGAAGTCTCATGACAGCGAATGACAGATCAGCAAACCCATTAAACATGTTAACAAGCATACTGTTTAAAAGTGCACCTATGTAAATGGATCCGTCTATTTCGTTCCTATGGTGCATTGTGGTCCTTAGATACAAAGTTGTGCAAATAAAAGATATAAACAGGATTTGTATTGTTCTGAAAACATAAACAGGAGCATTTCTTTTTATCAGCAGCACTTCTTTATCCCATGAGGCCTTAAGGAGCTTCATTTTAGATACTAAGTACTTCTTATACACTAAAGCAGCCTTGTGGCTTTGGTTTTTATCATATGGGACTGATAATTCACGATGCAGCTTCTCTCCTACATGAAAATTCTTGAACCGTTCACTAAATTCACTCACTGGGATGTATTTGTATGCTCTGTTTCTATCCACCCAATATTGTTCTTGGTCCTTTCTAGATGTCACCTGTTATAATAAACATTCACAAAGTCGAGTAAATTGTGATATCATATAACATGTACAGCATAGTTATATTCACATAAAGTAATTTTTAGTTTCACCTCTTGTAAAAAGTCAGCGGTACCCTTTCTCTCAGGACATTTAAATCCACAACTCTCGAAGAACTCAACGATGTGTTCTCGTGGGCCCAGATACACGATCTGACCCTCAGATAGTAGGACGATGTCATCAAAAAGATCAAAGGTCTCGGGGGCAGGCTGTAGCAGGGACATGAAGATAGTGGAATCTGTGAGGTGTGCTATTTGTTGCATGCACTTTACTATCTGGAATGTTGTTGAGCTGTCTAGACCTGTTGATATTTCATCCATAAACAGAGTTTTTGCTGGTCCAACAAGTATCTCTCCTGTGGTTACACGCTTCTTTTGTCCTCCAGAGATACCTCGTCTCATTTGGTCTCCAACAAAGGTGTCACGACAGTTATCAAGCCCTAAAATCTGATTTTAGAGTTCAACAAACATATTAGCGTTTTGATTTCGGAAGATTGGTATTAACAACTTACAAAGAATACCGCTTACCCTGAGGGTGTAGTAAGTAATCAAACTGCTTTGATCTCCTTCAATGGCAGTTGCCTTCATGAAAAGGTCAACCTCAGCTTCTGGGAAGATCCCTGCCTCCTTTTCTCTTCTTACAAGTTCAGTTAACATTTCTGCATTTCATTGTTTATAGTTATAAATCATATGTTTTTGTTTCAAGAATTAACACAAAGGTTCCATCTTGACAAGTTCAGTTAAGTTTGGTGAAGTTAAGTTATACCTGCTCGAGATCCAACTCCTAGGCATCTTGCTGAGAAATCTAGGGTTTCCTTGACGGTCATTTCTCCAACATGTATATCCATCTGGCTAATGTAAGCTGCTGTCCTTCGAGGTTCAAATTCATTGAGCTTATGACCATTGTAAGTTATCTCTCCGTCAAGCCTTAAACTTGAATCCAGCCTTCCCGCCAAAGCCAACAGAAGTGTCGTCTTACCAGAAGATGGTGGCCCCAAAAGAAGTGTCATCCTGTTACATTATAGATCACATGTGAAATACTTGTCTATTTTGTACTTTTTACTGCAACTTTTAATGGTCTATGCTGTTGACATGAGAGACTATTCTCAGGTATGCAATATATGACCTTAAAGTTTAAAACATACCTTCCCGGTTTGATTATCCCGGATGTATCTTTAAGAATGCGAAGCTTTGCTTTCTCACTGAAAGTGATGCCGACGGAAGCTAGAAGAGATTCAACAATATTTCTGGCGGTATTTACCAGCGTGGGAAGTGCTCTTGCTCCGACAAGGCAATCAGCTTCTACTGACAAATTTTGAAAACGAACTTCTACTGTTGGCAGGGAGATTCCAACCCTGAAATCATTTTATACAACGATATGTTCATTAGCAATTAGTTATGGACTTAAACAAACCCAAAAATGACCATCTATAAATAACTGCTACCTAAACAGTAAATAAGAACTGTTGTGTGTTTGAGGCAAGTCCTGCAAACCTTTCCTATCTTAGACATGTATCGGACCTGATTACCAGCCATATATACTCAATCCTATTATTTAATTTCAAACCTTCAAGCAAACACTCCCTTGAGAATTATTCTATTGCTTCATATTTGCTACACCACTTGTCTTCCCAAATTTACTTTATGTTAATGTGAATATATGATAAATTATAGATGTCATTATGACCTTAAAATACGTACCCGGCCACCGGAAGGGTATAAAACTAGTTCACTACCAACTCCTGATGAACCTTCTCCTATTTCACACAGACTTGTTACATATATCTGGCAATGTTACCTCTAATAGTTGAAACTTCAGTACCTAATAGTCATTTCACAGAAGTTCAGGGTTTATTGTGTAAATAAGAGGTTAATCAACTTAACAACCTTTTAGATTACGCGTTCCTCTGATTGAATGAGAATCAGGATTAATAAGATCTGAAATATTAATATTTCAGATGTTATTAATCCTGATTCTCATTCAATCAGAGGTTAACGAATAATTTGTTCATCTAAATCAACTTATATGAAGAATCTGACGATCGATTATTATTATTATAAACTTACTTATCAACACGATCTCTGAACTTCCTCAGAAAAATCTCGTTATCTTCTTCAGCAACTTTGAAAATCTTATCGATAAAACTCTGTCTGGCCTGCGGATCGAGATCTCGCACATCCAACAGCATCTGCTCGGTGGGAAACTGCTGTTGATCAGCCGGAATATACGACTTGAAGATCGTCGTCCGCAACCGATTATACGTCGGCAGTTTCTCCAACGCCGCCCACCGCAGCGCCTCTTCGTCCTCCATGGAGTGTCGACTACTCCGTCCGTCGTGACTCGCACCACCGCCGGTGGCGAACACATCCTCCATCCGCCAGCTTCCGGAGGCTCTGCTTATGCCTCTGCTTATGCTTCTACCTAGACTCCGGCTGATACTCACCCTCCGTTGTTCCTCCATTTTCGGAGCCCTAACGTCCCAATGAACCCTAGGGTTCACTCGCCTATATACAGAAATAGATGAATGGTGACGTTTGTAACACCGTTGTAGAAGCTACACACCGTTCGTTTGGTTCTTCGTATGGGTCCGCCTTACGTACAACGACTTGATTGTTGATGTGTAATCTGTTTGTGTATACATAATACACCCCATGTTTACCCCGTGGGTGGATTTATGAGTATTTATTGGCGTCACAGTAGCAGGTGACGTGAACATGTCCCTGTTGAGTACGTGTTGATGTCATTAGCACAAACAGAATTTATTTCTCCGGGTCGGTTTCGGTTCTCCTATATCTCTTTAGGTCAACATTTGAATTTTCGATTCGGTTCGGTTCGGCTCGGCTCGTTACATTACATCCAACGTCACGTTAGGAGGATGAATGAAAGCTGACTGAATGTCTTCCCCACCATGCGTGGTTTACGGACACTTAGAAAGCTTGACTACTTACAAAGGAGTCAATGTTTGGTACGGCGTTTGAGTTGTTACATAAATTGTAGTTGAAAGCATGTAACCGGTAAAACTAAGAGCCACAATAAGAAGTCTGATGTAATCATAAGCAATAAATGTAATAGAGCGTTCAAGAACCGGATCAAATGATTGAACATTTTTTACTATTTGTTTTGCAATTCAAATGGAACATGTATGAAATAATAAATTTTTTCTGTTTGTTTTGCAATTCAAATGGAACATGTATAAAATAATCTTTTCTAAGCAAGTTAAAAAAAGTTTAAGTGATCAACGTTTAAAGGTCTCGTCGCTAGAAAAACAGTAATATACGTTACATGTGATGAACCCAACGAAGACGGACAGAGTTTGTTTGTATCCATTCATTTAACTTTAACTCACAAACAAATAAAATTACTTAAACGAAACAATTGTTATTCTTTAAAAAATGAATGTGTTCCTGTGTTTTTGAATATAACCGCTTTCCAAGTACAATCACGGAACAAGTTATTCTTAAATAGCATCTGATGAAAGAAATGCATAACAAGAACACGTAAATAGGCAAGATTTTAAATGTGCCTTTATATAATTTATTATAGGTTTCAAGTATAGAGTATAAAAATTAGACAACTCACTCACTCTCCAACGACTTAGCACCAAAATGATGACATTCTCATAAATGTTTCCAAACATACAAAGTTGTTTTAGGTGATTCTCTAAATTATAATTCTTGTGCACATCAAGGGGTCCAGCCACGTGATGAATAATTAATTATTTTCTTAATGGGGGTGGTCCACTCACATGATTATGTCGAAGCTACTAGTGGTGAAAATTAGCCCAATGTAATCTAATGCTATCTTCAATGATCAAAGGATTTTCCAATATACCAAAAAACAAACATATTCATTAAATTATAGGAAAAAACAACAGTAGCAATGTATTCAAGTGTGATATGATTCAAACGTATGAACTATAATACAAACTGATAGTAGAATTACATTACAAATTTAAACAAAGTTTTACTTCTAACATCAAAAAATCTATAAACATTACAAACTTGGAGTGGAGTTACATGCATTCTTTCTATCTCATTTGGAAGTTCAAAGTCCGGAGGAAGAAGGCGTAAAGCAAGGCGAAGAACACGCAAAAACCAACAAGAACCGCAGCAACAGGACCCATGAAATCCAATTCAAAACCATAGTAGTCTTTGATAAAGTTCGCCATGGTTGGGTCGGTTAACTGCCCAGGCACATCGATCGGCTGATTGGCGTCATGATATTGGGAAACAATGCATCCATACACGGTCCACGCCATTGGGCAGATCCAGTAGTACCAAATCCACCATCCGGGAATTTGCTGAAATGAGAAAAGTCAACGTTAGTCAACTCTAAATTCAATCTAGAACAAAACTTTACTGTATGTAATAAAACAGTTAGGAAGATGAAGTTCAGTTCTTACGGGTCTTGGGATGTAAAACCCTGAGAAGATGTTGAAAAGCAGGTAAAACCCTGCAGCGAATATAGCTGCAATTTGATCGTTTGGTGTGACTGAAACAGTCATCATTCCAAAGTACGTGAAGTAGAGAAACGAGAAGAAGTTGAGGAAGAAGGACCAGAAGAATTTCTCTGCGGTCCATTCGAATGACACCATGGAATACACAATCACAGAGTAATATATTGTTTGAAGTAATACGTATGGTATCTCCACAATCACCTGCAGCATAACCCAAATTCAATAACAGTAAGTTTCATTAAAATTTGTGGATATGTAAACATATATTTTTTTGGGAATTATAAACCAACCTGTGCCATGGCGTATGGTAACGAAGAGTACATTCCTGCTGCTCTTTCTCTATAAAAGACTGTTCTTTCTGTGGCAACAACTGGCTGTACGGTCTGGGAGTTGTTAATACCAACGAAAAATATAGCAGAGTACATGGCTCCAATGACTGTGCTTAGATCATTACTGCTAGACCTGAAATTATTTAATAAACAATCAGGAGAGGAAACCAAAGTTTACAAAATGAACTTGTATTATTATACATTATAAGTAAAGATTCACACAAGTGACGAGACTTTACTTTTTGTTGCCAATTTTCCAAAAGACAGTCCCAACCATGACTGCACAAAGCAAGGTGAAGGCGAAACGAACAAGATTATAATCAGGATTGCGCCAGTAACTCCACCACATTTTCCATATACAAGACTTGAATTGTCCCCATGTAGATTGTGCATATTGTGTTTCAAAGTGAAGATCAGTGGCTCCTGGGGGAGGTACACTTAATTCCTTCACCAAAGCCTTGTTCCTCCTGTGATTATCATATTAATTAATAATTATTTTTTTATAAGAATATGGCACATTTGTGTTAATTGATTATATGTATATGACTTACTGTTGCATAGACGATGAAGCAAAATGTTCAGCAAAATCAATACCAAGCCGCATCTCTGCAGCACTTGAACTCACTTCCAACATCCATGTTGCTGGATTGTATTTTTCAGTAATCTTTGGAACCCCATTAACAGCCTGATAATATGAGAAAAAAATACAAAACTATTATTAACGTCATTATATTTATTTTCGTTTAAATATTTGTGGAAGTAAAATATGTACCTCAAAGTAATCAATGATTTGCTGAGAATGTCTGCCAAGGGGACCTGAATAGATAACTTGACCTCCTCTTTTCAATAGTAACAACTCATCAAAGGATTCGAAGATATCAATGCTAGGTTGATGAATGGTGCAAACAACGGTTCTTCCAGTATCAACGGTGTTCCTTACGGCTCTCATAACAATGGCTGCCGCTCTTGCATCAAGCCCAGAAGTAGGTTCATCCATGAAAATAATCGAAGGATTAGCAACAAGTTCAACTGCAATTGTTAGTCTTTTTCTTTGTTCTGTTGATAGACCACTAACTCCAGGAAGTCCCACAATGGCATCCTTGATATTTTCTAGTTCAACAAGCTCCATCACTTCACTCACAAAAATCTGAAAATATAAAGCAAAGAATTATTATTATTGTTGATACTTGGTATGCTTCTTTGTTAATTACCAATATCAATGGTAGTTTACCATTTTGTCGTCCTTGCTAACGTCTTTTGAGAGACGGAGGAAAGCTGAGTAGATCAAAGATTCATGAACAGTGATTGTGGGAGAATGGATATCAGTTTGTTCACAATATCCAGAAATTCTAGCGAACGTTTCTTGTTTCTTTGGGAATCCTGATATTCTAATATCTCCTTCAATATAACCCCTGTTTTTCTTCCTGCTAAGACATCCATTAGAGTAGTTTTACCAGCACCACTAACTCCCATCAATGCAGTAAGCACTCCAGGTCTAAATGCACCAGTTACATCACGAAGTAATTGCAACCTATTTTCAGTCACACCTTGTTCTTTCATTTCCTGTTTCAACAATAATCATAAGCTTTGATGTATGACACATAGATTAATAGAATAAAGTTTTAGAGAAAGGATCTTACACTAGGCATATCAACATAATAATTCATGTTGTCGAATGACATGGCGAGGGGAGTAAATGGAAGAACCATTCCTTTCTTAGATGCACCATTAGGATCAGAAAGGGAAGAACTAATCTGGCGCATTTCCCTACGCTGTCCCTCTACAAAATTTAATTGTAGTTAGAACATCTAGTTATCATTTTCATGTATGTAAATTGTAAAGTATATATAGAGTAAGTTTCTTGTAAACGGTTTTCATACTTGAACTAGATCCTTCAATAGGATGACCATCCATGGCTGCAGCTTCCTCCTTGGAGATTATTGCTTGTGGTTTTCCAGGGGCTAGTTAAGTAAATTAAAGGATCACCAAGGTTAGTTATTGGAAATATACAAGAGTCTTAAGAACCATTTTAATACAGTCAACTAACTTACCTTTTAAGTACATAAGTGACACAGTGAACATGACATTGAAGAGAAATACAAAACCAAGAAGAGCACCAGCGCCGATCCAGTATGAGCTTTCTGAAGTTGGGACGTTCATATTTTTCAATACAGCAAATCCTAAGTTGGTGGTATTGTCGGAACTCTGCGAAGAAATTGAAACATCAATTATATTCCTATATTGAAATAATAATTATACAGATTTTAGTTAAAAACTTGGAACATACTCTTTGGCTGGTCCATCTAGAGTCAAGGAATTCATTGATGGTGATGGATTTAAAGATATATGACAAGGGTGATAGCCAATAAGCCCATTCCCACCAGTTTGGAATTTTGGTTTTAGGTAGAATGAAACCACCCAACAAGAATATAAGCAGCAGGACAACAGATCCACCAGTGTTAGCAATGTTCATTGTCTTACAAACACCTGCAATCAACCTAAACAGTCCTGCTGCCACATTCTGGATCAGAAAAACCAGCAGTAGATGCTTGAAGAACCTGTATACAAAACATAATGCATTAGCATATAATGTTGAATATTTAACAAAATATAGTAAAACAAAATAATTATTAGTTACCTGCTAGCATCAGGAGCGAGATCAACGCCCCAGTATAGAATAACAGTCCACATAATGCTTTCAATTACTGATATGGGAATTCGAAGCAAGAAAGCTGGTACTGTGAAAGCCCATGGTGGGTGGAACATGAGGTCTCGTTGTTTGTAGATAACAGGAAGTCTCATGACAGTGAATGACAGATCAGCAAGCCCATTAAACATGTTAATAAGCATACTGTTTAGAAGTGCACCAATGTAAAGGGATCCGTCTATTTCGTTCCTGTGGTGCATTTCAGTCCTCAGGTACAAAGTTGTACAAATAAATGATATAAACACAATCTGTATAGTTCTGAAAACATAAATAGGAGCGTTTCTTTTCAGCAACAACACTTCTTTATCCCAAGATGCCTTAAAAAGCTCCATTTTAGGTACCAGGTACTTCTTATACACTAAAGCAGCCTTGTGGCTTTGGTTTTTGTCGTATGGGACTGATAACTCGCGTTGCAGCTTCTGCCCCACATGGAAACTCTTGAACCGTTCACAAAATTCACTCACTGGGATGTATCTGTATGCTCTGTTTCTATCTGCCCAGTATTGCTCTTGGTCCTTTTTAGATGTCACCTATAATAAACATCAAAGGTGTTAAGTAAATTATGTTCTAATATAACATGTACATAATCAAATAAAGCAGTTTTAATTCTTTACCTCTTGCAAGAAATCAGCAGTACCCTTTCTCTCTGGACATTTGAATCCACAACTCTCAAAGAACTCAACAATGTGTTCTCGTGGACCCTGATACACGATCTGGCCCTCGGATAGTAGGATGATGTCATCAAAAAGATCAAAGGTCTCGGGAGCAGGTTGTAGCAGGGACATGAAGATTGTGGATTCTGTGAGGTGTGCCACTTGTTGCATGCACTTTACTATTTGAAATGTAGTTGAACTATCTAGACCTGTTGATATTTCATCCATAAATAGAGTTTTAGCCGGTCCAACAAGCATTTCTCCTGTGGTTACACGCTTCTTTTGTCCTCCAGAGATACCACGTCTCATTTGGTCTCCAACAAAGGTGTCACGGCAGATATCAAGCCCCAAAATCTGATTTTATTTTAGGTGTAACAAACGCATTAATATTTTGACATTCGAAAGATTGGCATATTATACAACTTTAAAGCTTATTCTTACTCTGAGAGTGTAGTAAGTAATCAAACTACTCTGATCTCCTTCAATGGCGGTCGCCTTCATGAAAAGGTCAACCTCAGCTTCAGGGAAGATCCCTGCTTCCTTCTCTCTTCTTGCAAGCTCAGTTAACATTTCTGCATTCCATTGTTTACAACTATAAACCATATGTTTTCATTTCACGAATAAACACAAATTCAGTTAAGTTAGTTATACGATTATACCTAAACGAGATCCAACTCCTTGGCATCTAGCTGAGAAATCTAGTGTCTCCTTAACGGTCATTTCTCCAACATGAATATCCATCTGACTAATATAAGCCGCTGTCCTTCGAGGCTCAAACTCATTAAGCTTATGGCCGTTATAAGTGATCTCTCCTTCGACTCTTAAACTAGCATCCAGCCTTCCCGCCAAAGCCAACAGCAGCGTTGTCTTACCCGAAGACGGTGGCCCCAAAAGAAGTGCCATCCTGTAACATATACACCATTACAGATCAAAACAACTGTTGATGATAACATTTACAACAAATAATATGATCTTTCATCTTTAAGATTGAAGCATACCTTCCAGGTTTGATGATTCCTGAAGTATTTTTAAGAATACGAAGTTTTGCTTTTTCAGTGAAACTGATGCCAATGGACGCTAGAAGAGATTCAGCAATGTTTCTAGCGGTGTTTACCAGCGTTGGAAGTGCTCTGTCTCCAACGTGACAATCAGCTTCTACTGACAGATTTTGAAACCGAACTTCTACCGTTGGAAGGGAGATTCCAACCCTGAAAGTAGTTGATAAAATAGTATGATTATTAGTAATCACGTGTTGACTTAAAGAATTTGAAAATTGACTTCAAGTTTGACAACAACTGCACCTAAACAGTAATTATCATCTGTTGTATTGTGTATTGGATATGCACCAAGTTTCACAAAAATTGACTAAAATTATACTTCTAAAGCTGAGCCAGGGTAAGTGAGTAGTTTTTAAGCTATTAGTTCAATTTGATATCATTTATTAAATGAGCCCCCCTGTAAAAATTCTAGATCGGATAGCTAACTCAGATTTAAGTTTTTCTCGAGTCGATTTTGAGTAGTTTACTAGCAACTTTCCTAGCAACATAGACATTTAGACTGCTATTTTGAGGTTAGAAAATTAGAGATAATTTTAAAAAATAATAATAATCTCAAAATATATTGATGTATAAAGAAATATAAAAATACTTTATTTCTGTATGTTGATTTATGATATTAGTAACGTTGAAGCTTTAAATAATAAAAATATTGATTTTAAAATAATAAATATAGTATTAAATAGTATATCAAAAGTAAAAAAATTGAAATCCTGAACCAACCCGACCAGCAGCTTGCTCACTAGTTCAAACAAAAATTGTTCAACTACATACGGTCGCATAAATTATATGGGGTGTTTGGGATTGTTTTTTAAAAGTTTTATTGACTTGTTAAAAAAGTTAATAAGTTAGTATGGGGTGACTTATTAACTTATACCTAACAACCATTAGATTACCGAACACTATAAAATGACTTTTAAACTTATATATGTTTGTTTTTTAGTCCAACAGATTTGAATCCGCTCTAAAGACACGCTTTTAAGTCATACATAACCAAAATCCAGGAAATATTCATAAAAACCCAAGTTACACTCAAGTTAAAAGATTTTACAAAAATAAATAACATATGCTTTTGAGGTTAAAAAAGCTACAGATATAATAAATTATTAAATTAATTTTAATTTTGTTCCTTGAGGTTATATAAAATTAACTATTTTTCTCTAAATAATCAAAAATATTAATTTACCTTCAAAAGTTTAATATATTGTTTCAATTTCATTTTATAAGTTTTATTATTTTGAATAAATTTAATACAAATAATAAAACTATTAAACTGAAATTAAAACAAGTTATAAAGCTTTTAAAGAAAAATTAATATTTTTAATCTTTTGAATAAAAATAATTATTTTTAATAAATATCAACGAGTAAAACTTAACTTTAAAATATTATCATGCTTGAAACTAATTGGGTGTTGACTTGCATAATCTCAAAATTAAGTCCACTACACCAATAATTGCACCCTAAACAGTGATCGATCACTATTTTACACACAAACGGGAGCTTTTCACCGGTAATTTTGTTCCGATAACCGATAATAAGAACAATTAGAGGTGCGTATCCGGTACTTGACTTAAACAAAACAAACGTATGAACTTAACAAGTAACGATCGATGATTTGTGATCACAGGAAAACTTACTTATCAACACGATCTCTGAACTTCCTCAAAAAAATCTCGTTATCTTCTTCAGCGACTTTGAAAATCTTATCAATAAAACTCTGTCTCGCCTGCGGATCGAGATCTCGCACATCCAACAGCATCTGTTCCGTCGGCATTTGCTGTTGATCCGTCGGAATATACGACTTGAAGATCGTCGTTCGCAACCGATTGTACGTCGGAAGCTTCTCCAACGCCGCCCACCGCAGCGCCTCTTCGTCCTCCATCGAGTGGCGACTCGTCCGGCCGTCGCGGCTGGCGCCACCGCCGGCGGAGAAGACGTCCTCCATCCGCCAGCTGCCGGAGGCTCTGCTGATGCCTCTGCTTATGCTCCTCCCTAAACTCTGACTGATGCTCATCTTCCGTTGTTCTTCCTCCATCGTTGTAACTCAGTGAGTTCAACTGTAAATTGTTAATCCCCCTTAGGGTTTTGTGTTGGTTATATACTGAATGGGAGATGTGAACTTATGAACATATGGAGGCATTTATAACACCATTTCAACGAAGATACATGCTGTTGATTTTTCGGATAGACTTTTGACGTACAAGTGGAGAGGAGGAGAGTACAATCCTCTATTGCGTGTGAATTGTTATTACTATTCGTTTTATTCTTACGACAGCAATTTGTTCATGGTCAAAATTGATGTGCGTGAACAGGACCGTTGACCTTGGCTTTTAAGTTTTAATCTCACTTCCGGCGAATACGACCGATTAATTTTAACGGACCGGCGAGTTGGACCGGTCAATTCGTTTATTCACGAGTTGTTTGGTTTCTTTCATGGTTTTTTTTTTTTTTTTTTTTTTTTTTTTTGTGTGTTTGAATGATTGGGCCTTTGAAATAATTGTATATTCATTATGATTAAATTTAAACACGATTTTGTTTTAACATGCTTTTAGCTACTGTAATTCTGAATTTGTAAATATTTTTAATAGGTCTAAGAGCATTCACAGCCCGTTTTTCATTTTTATATGAGTGGATGCTCCTGCTTTATATGAGATGGTTGTGAGTGGTTGTGGCTTGTGAGTGAAGCAAAAAAAAAAAATTATGGGAGTTGTATCGTGATTCCTCTTATTTGTGGAATCAAGATACAACCCTATAAATTTTTTAATATTTTAAAAGTGGTTGCGAGTGCATGAGAGAGAAAATGTAATGATAAAAGTAAGAAAAAATATTATTTAATTAAAAATAAAAAAAGAAAAATAAGGGTTTCCTATTATAATTATAAGGATGTGGATGAAAGATGAATTGTGAACTCTAATCTGGTTCTACTGTGTCTTAACCTAAATTTAGTGAGGTTAAACTGAAGCTCAAACCTAACACTACATGGGTGAATGACATATATATTTGTCATCGGGTCACTGCCAATGGTTGTTCTCAATCTGATCATTAAATATTATGATTATTCAAACTTAATAGTTTGATAATGAAATTATATTATTTATTTTGCTATGTTAATATCTCTTGAATTTTATATTAAAGTAGCTCAACCTAATTGGTTTTAATCAATACTCTTTCTTATTTTTCTTGAAAAAGTCTATCAACATCGGTAAAATTACTAAACTGGTTTTTATATACTAAGGTGTCTCTCTATATATATATAATGAAAGTAATTTTAGAGAAATTGTGTAAATTCTATTCGTCACCTAAAAAATTATATACTCACTCAAAACACAAGTTTTCAATGCATAAGCAATGTTTTTTAAACATGATTTGAGAAAATATACAATTTTACAAAGGAAGGTATGCAATTACCCTTGTAATTTTACAAAGGAAAGATATGCAATAATTTTGTAGAACTCCTTGCATTTTACATGCGTTTAAAGATTTTAAAACAAAAAATTAGTTTAGTGACTTTTTCGTGTATTTTTACTGATTGACGGACTTAAAATCACGTAGGATATTCCATAAAAGATGGAAGCATATCATGCTTTTATGATATTAACCGGTGTACGTATAATAAGACTATTTATTTCCATATAAACTCACATGATGTGTACGGTGAACTTTTAAACACGTTGTTCTAGTTCCTTAAATTAGATACAAAAGTTTGATATTTGCTTCGGTGCATTAACCCAGCTTTCCGTCTTATAAAACTTCCAACAAAATAGTCGAATATGTAATGAGTTGTCTCTTGAAGTTCTAGAATATTTCGTCACCTTATACGTAGAGAGAGAAAATTGGTGAATAAAATTAAAAAATTAAAAAATATTAATTTGAAAATGCTTTAAAGATGGTGAAGACTGAAGAGCCTTAAAAAGTGGCATGCACGCGCCATGGCGGCTTCATGATACCGCCAAAAATATGATATATTACATTTAAGATTTTATACAATTATTTGTTTTCTTAATGACTTATACACTTTAGCCTATGCTATTAGACTTCGTCTCCCACAACATTTGACCAAAATAATGTGTAAACATCTATATAAAAATACTAATCAGTATCTTCATAGTTGATTTTAAACAGTTCTTTTAGTTTTTTTAACAGGATTTCTTAGATTTTTATAATTAAATTCTAAACCTTTTAATTGTAGACCATATCATCACTGCTAGTTGGGCTTGTAGGGGACGGATTTTATAGGTAATTCACGTGAATGCACTTTACTTTTATAAGTTTTATTGATCATTCATAATCGGATCAAACAATATCGGGATCGTATGGCCGGTCTACTGATTAGACATGTTTTCAAGATGTTTTTCATTGATTATTTAAAATTAGAATATGTAAATAGATTAAAACAAAGTATGAATTCTATTATCATTTTATATGTATTTGACAATGCTAATAATATATTGAGTTTGGAAAGAAAATTAAAACCTAAAATAGTTTTTGAAAAAGAAAACATGAGCAATCTGATTTAGAACCACCCTTTTTACTCTTTTTAGTTGAAATGTAACGGATTACGCACATAATGCTGATTAAATACCACTGCACGTGTAATATTTTAAAATTTATATTATTAGTATTAAGGTACACAATATATAAGAACCATTAACACATATAATATAATGACGATAATGCACTTTCTTTGAAGATATATCCAAATCCCATTTTGTCCTTTTCGTACTATTTTTTATAAAGTACGTTGGCATAAAAACCAACGGAGAAGATTCATTTGAATTTGGATACTATTTGATAATCATTATAAATGCTATAAAATTATTACAATATTGAAGTAATTATAATTTAGTTAGGACACCGAGACAGAGGGACATGTTGGTACAAATCGGATTAACTATGGAGCTCATTGGATCATATGATCAACATGGTACTAATAATTATACTAATTTATACTATATGAAGTTAAAATTGTATCACTTTTCTTTAGTAATATTTTGTAATAATTATACAAATTTATACATAACTCTTAAAAATTGTATCACTTTTCTTTCGTAATATTTTGTATTTACTTTAGGTTCACCCTTGAAAACATTTTTTTGCTTGTTGTCATGTGTTAAATCCAAATATTAGTAAATATTTAATATTAATGTAGGACTAACCCACTTGATAGAGTCATTGTCTTTTAGAATAAAGGTCCAGGGGCTCTACGCTAAAACAACAAATGTTTTAAAAGGCAAAGCCTTCTTGTTGGGGGCCGTGGGCAACACTCAGTGAGCAAAGTCGGTAGGGGAAGAGGAGAGGAGAGGAGAGGAGAGGAGAGGGGGGGAGGGGGGGTTGGGGGGTGTTGCAGCCCTTGACAGGTTCTGAGAGGCAGAGTTCCTGTCTAAGGTCGAGCTGTCCAGTTAGCTTTAATTCTTAATCATGATAAAACATACTTCCTTTAATTTCAATAGATATTGTTTTCCTGAAGATTCACATTTGAAATTCAATTGTCAAAATGGTGCGATTTGTATTAATTTTGAATTATAAAAAAGAACCATCGAAGATAGTTTCTAGCAACATTCGTAGCTAAAATTCCCTGATATACGAAATCATCACTTTTCGGTCTCGGATTATCTGGTTCACGAAATTCATCGCATACCCACATATTCATTCTTGATCAAATTTCTAACTTTTATCAAATTGATGAATTCAAAATTTGAATTCAACAACCGAATTATTCTAATCTAAAAGTGCATTGTGACTCTCAAAATAATCCACTATTTGGATTGAGAATCCCTTAACATAACTAGAAACAGTTGAAATACCTCAAAATAAGACATTGATGTTAGAAAAAGATAATACTTTAACTAAAATTATTATTTCTAATAATCTCAAAATATTCTATAACGTGTAGAAAACGATGGACTTGTAACAAAATGATGTTGTACATAATTAGTCATCTACGATGTTTCAATATATTTTCTTATAGCATAAGATTTGGGGAAACGTAGATTTCAAATAGGGAAGGTTTAAGATTGGTGGAAATTAGCAAAAGTCCTGTCGGTTTTTCATTTAATATTTATTTAGAGTATAGTAGAAGTGGTGGGGATATTGGGAGGGTAATAAGTGTAAATTAGATTAGTTCTGGAACTTTGAAATTTGAATAGTACACAAGGGTGCATAGTATTAAGAAGAAAAATATGAAGGGTGTGAAGTGTAAAATAAACCATTTCGAGAACAATAATAGTGAGAAAGTTAGTGGGGTGAAAAGTGTAAATAGGGATTCTTCCAAGAAGCAAACTTTTGGAACAAGAGTTTGCAAGGCATATTGAGTATTAGATATTCTCGTTTATGATATTACTTGGTTAAAAATTACTCGTTACAACGTTTAAAACCGAAAATCTAATCTTATATTCACGCGAAAGACATCATGAAATGATAAATATTTAAATGTACTTCTAATCATTTCAAATTTATGATAATTTTAAGATAGTGTTCGTATATACAGGAAAACTTTTAAAACTAATCTCATATTCGGTCACATTTATTTATAGTTAATTATTTTAACAAATATCACCAGATTTTTTAAATATTAAATAACCATATTTGCATCTTATAGAATTAAAACTTCTAACATTTCAGTTGTGAAATACAGTATTTATAATCGTATTTATAGTCGGATGTAAAGACCCTTTAAAAGTTAATGAGTAATAACTTTTTATCGGTTGGTTTCAATTACTATCGTTGAACTTGTTCACAACCTTTCAAACTAGCATGTAAAAGTGAAATTCATATGGTTAACAAAAAAATAAAAATAAAAAATAGAAACGTATAAAATAGGGCAGTGAGGTCATAATGTTTGACGTGAGTGCTAAACCTCCGGAAAAACATGAATGAGGAGGTCAATAGTCAATACGACGTGACATTGTTGAACCTCGGTGTTTATTCCTTGATTATTTCAACGGTTTTAGTAATATATATTTAACAGATAATTGAATACTAATGGGTCATTAATCCATCTGATCATATTCATTATTAGAGTATGAAACTTTGAGCACTAGACTGAAACACGTTCTTGAAAAAAAACTCGTACATTAGTTCGTCATATTCATCTTGACTTAAGAACACTTTCACGAGAAAAACCACCTTAGATAAGAAAACTATTTGGCACAACCTCAAACCTTTTTTTTGAACATATAAGACTTGAACTTATTATCTCACCTTAACTACTTGGGCTAAGTATCATGAGGCTTTTTAACTCATAAATACATCATATGAAAAATTTAACATACCTCGTGAAAACATAAAAGTATGTGAACATGGCCGAGGATTTGGAGGCTCGGAACGAGCTAGAAAAATGGGTCTTAAACAAAAAAAGATACAATGAGTTTTAAAAATTGTTTATGTGTGATTCGCAAATTAAGTGAGTTAAATGGTTATCAATGATCATTAGCCTAAGCGGTTGAGGTGAGTTGGTTGGGTACCTTAAAAATTTTATAATATAGATGGAAGTTTTAGGTTCAACTCTCACATAAGATAATAAAATGGGAGGTTCTAGGTTAAATCAGATGGTTTTCTCACCTATGATGAGTTTTCTTTTGAGTGTGATCTTAGGTTCGGGATTGATGGAGGAATGACTGATATACGAGCTTCTCTTCAGGAATGTACCAGCCTAGTTCCTTAAAATTTTGTACCTGAGTATCGAAGATGATCAAGTGGATAAATGACCTGTCAGTGATTCAATTAACCGTTCAAAAATATGAGTTAATGGTTTAGCCTAAATCATAATTTGGTAAGCTAAGTTAAAGTGTGTAGTGAGTTAATTATACAGAGTATTTTTTATAAATACATACACACACACACACATATATACATATATATAATATATAAAAAAAGTTAAAAAGTTTTTTTTTGTCACACTATGTTACACGTACGTTGTTTTCATGTTTTCATTTCTTTTTGTAGATGTATTCTGTCCACTTTATTCTGTTTAATTACATAAAAATTCCCAAACATCTAAATTGTTTCTAACAAACTACTAAAGCTATACTATATATAGTAAATAAAATTTATAATTTATAAAAATACTGACTGTAATAGTTATAAAAAATTTGACAATGAAAGCTTATAAATTTATAGAGTAATTTTAACAAAAGAATACCTTTTTTTAATTTACTATTCATGATTACATCGATTATAAATGTTTGAGTTCATTGAATGGACCTGGGCGGTAGTACCTCCCGCTCCTCCCTTGGACTGGCTTTGTATGTTACGAATCACTTTTGTCATTTTAGTATCGAAAGAAAAAAGATACAACAGAAAAAAATCAAGAGAAAAATAAAATAAAAGGTGTGTACACATCCCTATATGACCATAAAATATAAATAAATGTTTAGAAGTCTGGTTCAAGATTTTTATATAAATAAAAGTTGTAACCAAATTAATAGGCATATGTATATTTATTTTATACATCATCATTGATCTATGAGTGGATATAGAAAGAGAGAAACAAAAAGCTTTGTAATCTATTGTTTATTATAAATATAAATGTCCACGTCAAGCAAGAAAAAACTTTTATCTTAAAATAATCAAAAGTAACATCATTCGATTAATACTCGATGTGATTATTTGTAGGAGGTTAACAATAAAAAAAGGCGTCATTGATCCATACACCACTAATTCGGGAGTTTACACCACTAAGACAAACGGTCGTTTGTTAAGAAATAAACGGTCGTATGTTAACTACTAAACGGTCGTATGCATGGAGATAAACGGGAGTTTACAGGTCTGCAAACGACCGTTTGCAGATCAGTAAACGGCCGTTTACAAAATTATAAACGGTCGTTTATATATTTTAATATTTTTATTTTAAATTTAAGAATATTCTGTTAATTATGTTAAATTTTTATTAATTATATTAAATTTTTTATTATATGAACTTTTTTTAATTAAATTTTTATTAATTATATTTATAAATTTACTTTTTTATTTATAATTATATTATACCCATAATTTATATATTATAAGTGTCTAATATTTGTAATTATACTAATAATTTATATATTATTAAGTATTTACATATAGTTTATACGAATAATTTATATATAAGTTTAAAATATTTGAACCTTATAAGATGAACAGTTACAAGTGATACTAATCTAATCTATATTGAAACGACTAACAGTTTTATTTCGAAGTATATATTGACTATATCTTTGAAGTCTCTCCTCGTACTTTCTTTCCCACGCAGTCGCATTATTACTTTTGTGAAAATTCCATAACGGCGTTATGAAAGGCAATGGATATTCACCCTCCAAACGCACAGAGACGTAGTGGCAACCATACACATGTGCAATATTAATGAATTGGTGGTACATGAGTTCATCCGGACCTGTCCATAGCGGAAAATAAGTTGCACTTTCAGTGGGAGATAAGCATTGAAGAATCACATTAAATCTGTTGGCGATCAATAATCCTGTGTATGGCATTATCATCCAATGTTGATGAGGAGCTGGACCCGGTTGTAGCCATGATAAACTACGTTCTGTCTCATCATATGAGTTGGAGAAAAGATTTCTGTACAAATTAGAATTGTTATGTAACTCGTTTAAAAGCTCATACCTCATGTTCAGCCAATATTCTTCACCGTATCCTAAGGAGAAGGAAACTGCACGAAACCCACAGTTACCATCACTGCTTACGTTCTCTATATGTGTTATATACGGATGGAAAAGTGTTGGAATCTGTATTAGTAAAGGATGATGATATAGAGAAGATTGAGTTGTGTTATCTACGTTTGAAGTATGTTTTGGGGGGCTCAAGCCCATAAAATCATAACTAACAAAATCATCTGTCGTGCAGGTATGACCTCGAGTAGGTTCAGCAGGTGAAGGGTCTGGTTTGTTTTGTTTTTGAGATTTGAGTGTTGGCCTTCCACGAGTATTTTTTTGCACCGTAGGCTCGTTAAGATTTATGCTAATAGGATTCGTTATGCTTTTTATCTTTTCTAACCAATTCCTTTTCACCGTGGGATTTTTTTGTTTCCGGTAAGCTTCTTTGAACCTCTCAACTTCGTCATCACATTGAATATCTTCTTCATCTTCGTTTAACGACACCGGTGAAAAGTCAAGCCTCCTCCAAAATATATCTATCGAATGTAGTGGAATAGGTTTGCCTGCTTTTAAATACTGTGTGATTTCACAAGCACATGGTAAACCGCAACTAGTACGAATATGGCAGCCACAGGTTTGTGATTGGTTTTGAATTTCATTAACTCGTGTCAGCTCTCCAAGTAATATATCCAGAGCTTCATGAGATACGTTAGATAACAAAGAAACAAATATATTATGTTTATGTTGATGTTTTATTTTTATCCGACTTTCCTCGAAACTTGCCTTTATTTGTGTCTCCTGTAAACGTACTATGTTATTTAAAATTGTTATAAATTTATCTAAATTTGACTTGTCAGAATTTAAATGTTTTTTTAACAGAGCATGTTGGCTTTCTACTCTGTTTGTTGTTCGTTCTCCAAAATTTAGATGTTGATCAATCCACGCAGACACGAACATCTCTTTATAATTTTGCAACCAGTTGACATCCAAATAATTAAACACGGCTGCAAAGAGAAATCAAATATATCAAATATGTTAGTTTCAATTTCATTAAAATAAAAACAATAAATTTAAAGATCAGGAAAATACTTCGATGCTTGTTCATCAACTTTGTCTGCAATCGCGTTCGATTTTCATAGTAGGCCTCAATTGTTGGAGATTGAAGCAGAAATCTCCAGTAATACATAAATTTATCCCACTCAGTCTGAGACTTGAAAGATGGTCTGCAATGCTTTCTGATATTCTCCTGTATATGATATCTACAAAGCAATCGGGTTGCTTCTGGAAAAATTACTTGGCATGCATCCATTAATGCCAACTCTCTATCGGTGACTATGACACGTGGTAGCATATACCCATCCAATGTTTTTCTCAGACAATTTAAAGCCCACTTGAAATTATCTTTTTTCTCATTTCGTATGAATGCGAAAGCAATACAAAATGTCTTGTTTGTTGAAGTTAAGCCAACAATCTGAAGAAAAGGGAGGCGATACCTGTTCGTCTTGTACGTGCAATCTAAAATAATAACATGCGGGAACGCACGCCATATTTTTAGTGAAGTGGGGTTAACAAAAAACAAATCATTTAATTGATTTGATTCGTCATCAGTAGTAAAATCATAGATGTATCCGCCCATCTGCAAAGAATGAACAAGTGATTGCATTGGGGTGGTTCCAAATTTATCCAACTTTCGTATCTTTGTCCGTGCATCATACACGGTTTCAATTGTAGATATATTTTTATCATTATTTGCTTTTAAAGCCGTAAGAATATCACGTGGCTGCATATTTTTTCTTGTAAGATCTTCCACCAATGCATACTCTTCTTTAGACAATCTTTTTGCATAAGCATGACCCTCCAAAAATTTAGAAGGTTCATGGTTATGTTCATCACAGACAACATGTATTTTCCAACCTCGATCTTCTTCATGATATTTTGCTATAAGTTGAAATGGACAACCTATCTTCTTTGTGCCTGAATGTGTGGTTGAATCTGATGTTGACTTGTATACACCACCACGATCGCACATAAGAAATGCCTTGTTGACGAATCCGTATACAGTCTTCTTCGTTCGTTGTGTGACAATAACATATCCAAGGGCGTGTGCAGTGTTTTGCACCCAATCCATTAACTCTTCTCTTGTTTGGTACACCCAATCATTATAAAATTGAGACATTATTTACTTGAATTACGATGATGTGTGAATAAATGAATTTGAATACTTGTGAATTTTGAATTGTGAATTGTGAAATGTGTAAAGGGAATTTATAGGCATCAATTGTGAATTGTAAACAATTATTCTGTAAACAATTATTGAACGATATGTATACAATTGTGAATTGTGAGTTGAAATGGCACATTTCCCAATTATTATTATACAATAAATAAATTCTTTATTACAATAACTAAAACATAAATAAATACATTATTACAATTAATAAAACATAAATAAATTCTTTATTACAATAACTAAAACATAAATAAATACATTATTACAATTAATAAAACATAAATAAATTCTTTATTACAATAACTAAAACATAAAAAAAATTACAGATCATCAGGAGGATCTTGATATGGAGGTATCCACATTTGATTATTATGTTTAAACCTCCACCTAACTTGTGGATAATCTGCGATCATGTCCATCCGTATAAGATGTTCACGATCAACAAATCCGGACATAAGTACCGGCCCGTTTAAACTTGCCACGTTGTCAGGGGTGATAATATGTAAAGACTCGGCAAATCGAGTAACATATGTACCACCACAAATATGTCCGGTTTTCTTTGAACCCGTGCAAGAAGTAAAATAATCAGCAAGCATATATGCCAGATTACAAGGCCTCCTTTTAATCAAACAAAATAAAAAGAACAAATCCTTTTTAGTCACCCCACCACTAGTCATCCTACGTCCAGCTATAGTATGACCAATAACGCGATGAAGATATCTATACAACGGATCGTTCATTCTTGTAGCTTTTGTTTTATTGTTAGGTATATATTGGCCATCACCAATTTCTTCCCAAAATATTTCATCATTATAATCTTCTGGAAATTGTGTAAGACCATCCAAAAAATCAGATTGATGGGTCTCTTGAACTGTATATAAACCCATCAAAACACCAAAATCTGCCACTGAATAATTACGTGGCACCCCCCCGAGAACAAAACTGATAGCATCGGTATCACTGTTAAAAAATATAAGTTCAATTAAATGTAAACATGAAATTATATATAATCCAATTAAATTGGTATACCTGTAGTTATGATTGTTCGAATCGAACTTAAAAGTGGAGAAAAACTCTAAACAAAGCTCCTTATATTGTGGACCACTAATTGCAAAAAATCTTCTCCACGGCTCGTTCATCATGTCACGAGCACGAGTAAATTCCCCCACGTCCCGTAACAAACTCCAAGATATCGAACGCGAAGGCTCAAATTCTTTATCTAAAAGTTTCTGAAGTCTTTTATATTCATCTGACCCTCGTCGAAACTGAAGCCAAGGATGATTAGAAACACGAAGCGACGCCGTGTCTTGACGTGAACTTGAAGCCATTACCTACAATAATTAAAATTAGTAGCACAATAAAAAATATATTAAACTAAACTTTAGAATAATACATGATAAATATGTTGAAGTGATAAAATACATAAAAATATTCTGAAGTGATAGAATAATACATGAAAAAATACATAAAAACTAACCTTTGTAATAAATAATGAAATGATAAATATGTTGAAGTAAGAAGAATCCGACCGTTTAGAGAGGTATGGGTGAATGGATAGAGAGGTATGATGAAGGAAGAGGTATGGAGGTGTAGAAAGGTGAGTGTTCGGTGAAGAAGGATGGAGAAATGGACTTCTTAAATCGAGATAAAGGCAAACGACCGTTTAGGAAAAAGTAAACGGCCGTTTACTTTAAAAAAAACGACAGTTTACAGATAAAGAATCCGACCGTTTGCAGATATGTATACGACCGTTTAACGGTCTGAAAACGCCCGTTTACATCGCTGAAAACGACCGTTTACATCTTTGTAAACGACCGTTTACAGCCCCTGTCAAATCAGTGGTGTGTGAAACACAGCACCCTAAAAAAAAGTTATGCTAAACATAGTTCTTATTATTATTATTATTATTGTTTTTCTCATTTCTCGTTAAAAATAAAAAAAATGGACTCTATATAACCTTTAAGCATCATTGGTTCAATATACCTAGCCTAAAAAATTGAAGAAGAAAATACCAAAAGTAAAAAATAACGAAGACGCTTAACATAAATATTATAAAGATAGTGAAAGGAAAGTTATAATCTATGGTTTATTATTAATATCCAAATCAATCAAGAAAAGGCTTTATTTTAAATTAGTTGAAAAGTAAAATCACTTAATGGATACCTATCACATATTCGTAAATTATTGTTTTGATGTGACTAGACCCAATTCGTTTTTCTTCCTAGTTAATTTTTTATGCGATATGTGGTGCTTCTGTTTAGATTTTTTTGTTTTGTTTTATAACATGATGATAATACTATTTTGATTATTTTCTCACACAAATTTGATAATTATAACAAAGATATTATAAATTAAGTACCTTATAATTTGGGATGTCACGTCAAAGTCCAGTTATACATATTTAGAAGACAATAAACAACTTTTCACATAGATCAGTTAAAATTTTTAAGTTTTATGAGACTAAGTCAAATAACTCGTTTTTATATATCATAACTCATATGATTTATAGTCGTAAGCAACTAAGTCATTATTCATATTGTTAAAGTGATGTTTGTTCGATCTCGGCCACATGTCTACCCTCACTTCTTCTTACTAGAAAAAGCAAAAACTATAAATGTGACAGGAGGGATGTCTCCCGAGTCATAATATGGGATTTAATAGGAACTCGAAAATAGATGCGGCAGGTATTGTTGAGATTCAAGAACTCATCGCTCTAAAGGCTTTTCTTCACTCGATTACGCTACATCATGGCCCAAACACATGCATGTCGGTGGATCTTTTTCGTGGGAATATACAAGAGGAGATCATAAGAAAATCTTTTTGTTCATTTAACTTTTACCCAACACCAAACATGAACTCGAACACATAATCGAACATGATTTTTTGTTCGTGTTCGTTTATTAAGAAAATAAAAATGTTTGTGTTCGTTCATGTTTGTTCGTTAAAAAGCTAAATTAACGCTTCACAAACATAAACGAACACAAATAAACAATAATAAACGAACATAAATGAAGAATAATAAACGAACATAAATGAACAATAATAAACGAACAATAATAAACGAACATAAATGAACAATAATAAACGAACATAAATGAACAATAATAAACGAACATAAATGAACAATAATAAACGAACAATAATAAACAAACATAAATGAACAATAATAAACATACATACTGAACACACAAAAACAACGTTAAATGGTTATTTTAGAACTTTTAAGTGTACTAATGGAGATTGAAATCTCACTAAACTTATAGGTTTCTAGTATAATCTAATACACTTAAGTTTTAAATATTAACACATAATATTATTTTATTAACATATTAATATATATAAATTAATATATATATAAAAATAAATGAACATAAACGAATGTAAATGAACAAACATAAGCGAACATATATGAACGAACATAAACGAACGTTCATGAACGTAAACGAACGAACAAAACATGTATTCATGTTTGTTCATTTAACTAAACGAACACAAAATTTTTGTTCATTTTCGTTCATTTACTAAATAAACGAACATAAACGAACTTCCCGCCGAACAGTTCATGAACGTTCAGTTCATTTACAGACCTAGATTTGATACAAACTATGCTCGATTCATATCCTAACTTATTGCTAGTTTTTTTAATAAAAATTTTGTCTTGCTGGTTAAAATGATTAGTCATATTGATTTTCTTTTTACCGTGGATCATACCATCTATAATAATCATTTTTAATAACTAGCGTATTTTATGATATGAGAGTTAGTATCTAAACTAAAGATAATGTAAAAATACGATTAATGGGTAATTTAAAAAAATTATTATAATAAAAGAAAGTTTTTAGCGGATACCTGGCACAATTATAAACATTTTAATTTTAATTTTTCATCATATCTTTTCTATTAAATAATTACATTAACTACTAATAATGTTATTTATTTTTTTAGATTAACAATGGTTCTAAAACATCAAACTTTCTTACAAAACAAAAAATTTTAAAATGCATGTTTATAAAGATTAAATTTATATAATATATTTTTATAAAATTCATATTCATAATAAGGAAATTAAAAAAACAAATTTTTTAAAAAGGTTGTTTTGGAACAAAATGTTTTATTAAAAAAACTAAAAAGTTTAAAAACAAAAGTTAAAAAAATGATATTATTGTTATATTATTTATAGTCTCTCACTCCTAAGTATTTTTCATCTTATCTTATTTTAAAATATCATAGTCAATAAATTTTTATTACTAACTATATAATATTTTATTTATTAATCCCGTATAATACATGATATATTAAGCTAGTAAATAATATTATAAAATAACAGTAGTTTCCATCACATAATTGTTTTCACCACTATAATAGTTTTAATATATCCGTTTTATAACATAAAACTATTGCTAGAAAAGTTATATAATATACGAGTAAATACTACAAACTAATAGCATATTTTTAATTGTTTCCTCACACAATTTTTTTAATAATTTTTTATATATAAGAAAAGAACATATTTTTTATTTTTCTCATGAAAGTTACTTAACAGTTTTTAAATATTAAAGTCTCATTTTATGTTGAATTTGAACTAAAACTGTAGAACCTTTCTTTATAACAACTTGAAACTAGTACATTTGGTTGTTTTGCTTACGAACAACAATTTTTCAAAATGACTTATATTTTTTTTATTTACAAATAAAGAAAGGTGGACATTCAAAGAAAAGAAGGTATCCACTATTTACAATAATCATTTTAAACTTTGTTATGAGAATTCAATTATGGTTTGTAATTAAATTGAATCCTTATGTTTTTTTTTAAATACCAATACAAATGGTCTCCGAGTTGTGTAAAATTCCTCTAATATATGCATTCTCAACAAAGGATTTTATGAAAATTCATCACATTACCCGGGGGATGACCTCAAGATGAAGGTTCTTCGATTGATGGTGCTACCTTCATGCTGGGCAATTTGAAAGTCACGCAATAAAAGAGTATTTGAGAGCCGTCATATTCTCATTCATAACATCATCAATAAAATTAAGGCGTTTGGTTACCATTGGATTAAGAATAGATCCCCGTTACATTCTTTAGATTGTAGTGATTGATGTAGCTTTAAGCTAAAAATAGTATGATTCTCTCTTGTTGTATGTTTTGGGTTCCATAGCCTATTGCTATGGTTTCATTTGCCTTAATGAGATGCGGTAGTTTGAAAAAAAAACCATGACGACTCTCTCTCTCTCTCTCTCCCTCCCTCCCTCCTAGAGGCATTACACACAATCACATATATTATGGTTTTATTTATTTTTCACTTGTTGTCGCGATAATTGTGGCATGTTCTCTACTGTTGCACTTGTAACTCATGTCACCATAAAACTACCACGGCACTTGTAACTCCCGTCATCATAGCTCTATCGTTATTGCCTCTTGCCGCCCCTCCACCCTTCGATCCACCGCCGTTGTTTGCCGCCACAAAGTTCTCTTACCTTTTTTATGTATCTTTGAAATAAACTTCGTTTTAAGCTCTCATTATATAACGGTTCATGAGGTTCTTTACAAGTTTTGATAATATAAGGCTAGCTACACACTCATGTTTGTTTCATGGTATATTTCACTACTGTTGATGATAATTATTCACTATGACATGATGTTTGGTTCGTGATATACTTCACGAGTGTTGCTAATTGCCTAATTGTTATTCACTTATACAACCGCATGCTTGTATCCCTATAAAAAATAAAAAAATCACGTGAAAGTTTAGAGTTAAAAATGAGGTTGAAAATATGATAAATATATGCCATACTGTCGATAGTTGTAACAATTAGTAAACCCATTCTTTTAAAAAGCAATGATATTTAATACATATCTGTGATTTTGTATTAGCCGCACTGTCAATTTTTCAACAAGATTCGGTGAGAAAAGAAGATATTCAATTCTTTTTGCCAGATTTAGCAACGTTTTATATGCCACTAAAAAAAATTAAAAAATGCATCGCGAAGTGAAAGAATTATATATATTTTCTGTGATAATATAAAATGTATATTTTTCCCAAACGATTTTTTATAGACCTTCGGTACTAACTATATCATATTATCATGAACCATATCACAAGATTAACTGAATATTTCATACATTTTGTAACCATTTAATTAATTATGCATTGTCTATCATATCCCATTTGATACACACAAAGCATTGCACGTTTAATTAAATATTATCATGTATCCTTTCGTTTGTGTCGTCACCTTGCAATTATGCTTCATTCGCCGCCTCCTTTGACAGCAACTTGTGTTTAATGTTTGTCACCACTCACCAACTTGCAATGTTCTGATGGCTTCTTAAATTACTTTAGATACTCTTATGTCGTATCACGTCGGCTAAATACAAGCTTCTATAGCTAAAAGCATTCATGCATTCGTTTGATTGATTTCAGATTTTGTATTATATCATACGCATCTATATAAGAGTTGTATGCGCCCCCATATACATCTTGAAAACGTTTAGGGATTTTAAATGCCCGTTTACAACGTTCTAAATGGTTGTACACAACTTAAACAATCCGTTTGAATATTTAACATGACGTATATTGAGTAAAGGTATAGGTGACAGATTAATTTAGCCCACCCTATATATTTATTGTATGCGATAGCTATTGGCACATGTCCGATCTCAAAACAACACAAACTTGAAAACAACACGGAATGAAATTTATTAACATATCAATCCAACTATCAGACCTTCTTCAACTTGATCAAACAATAGATTTACATGAAAAAACTCTGATTAAAATTGAAGGTGGCCTGATTTCCAACAATAGATAGCTGGTAATTGCATTTAATCTATTTTCAGGGAAATTTGCATATATCCCTCTCTTCATCTAAAAAATTACACATTTTTCAAAATATAAGTTTTTAATGCATAAGTACAATGTTCTTTAAGCATGCTTTGGAAAATATGTAATTTTACAAGTTTAGAGGGGTAGATATGCAAATGCCCCCTATTTTTGTGGTGTCAGTTGTCAAATACATACTACTTAATTTATTAGCATATTAAAAAATTTAAAGATATTCTAAAGAGGTTGCTCATATATAAACTATATAGCAAAGTTGTACATGCTACACATTCAAATAGAAGTGAGCAGTTCGGTTTGATTGTACTAAAAGTTAAACAAAATATAAGAAGTTAGACAAATCAGTTATTTCTATAATCAGTTATTTCTATAACTTTTTTACTTTATGTTATATCTTCTCTTCTAAATGAAAAAACAATCTAGTATAGTAAAGTTAAATGTGGACTTTATGTAACGTATAGTCGTGTGAAATGAATTAGTTTGAATATGTGTGGATGATTGTTGTCAAAATGCCTATTTAAATTCTGGAACTATATATCACAAGTGCCAATTGACACACCCATAAAATGAAAAATGTAGCTTTTATTTCTAACTTTATCGTCTTATTACTGTTCAGCTTTTTGAAGTTATTTTCTATACATAGGTGAAATGAAAAGTGAAGTTTCCGAACCCATGTCGGGATCTCATAGTGACGGCAGCTACCTCGGTGTTGGGTGCTTGTCACAAAATGCAAATATGGACTTAGACGGGACTTGTAAAAAATTAGATACAAGCGGACATTCCAAATCTCCAATTGCTTAACAAAATTAATAACTGCAAAATGCATGTACTATTCAGATTATTTTGTGGGCTTTAATGCAGGCCCAATCTCTTTTCTCTAGCCCAGTTGTGAACTAAACCCTTGGGCTCCTTTTATAATGACCATTCACCGTTTTTGAAGATGAAGCTTTTATCTGCTCTTACCAGATTCCTACAATGCATACAGAGAAATACATAGCCATGAAAATCATAGTGCCAACAAATTGTATTATCTATTTATCATTCATTCCTCCCAAACATTTGTTCAGTTTATGTGTTCAATGTGTGAATCATCATTTTTTTAACTGCAATCATACGACCTTGCTTCAGATGATACATATTATCTTAATCGGGCCCTTTATCCGTTTCCCAGCCGGCCGTGCCCCCAACCCCTCAAAACAAAACCCAAAACTGGAAAAACCTCCTGGCTCAAACCTGAGTATTTATGCTCATAGTGAAACTTGAACCTAAGACCTCCTTATATATACATGTCTTGGGTACCTCACTTTAACCACATGAGCAGTTAGGCAATGGATCATTGGTGTGTGATTTATCATTTAAGACTCGTCATTTTGTATTTGAAAACAGATTTAAACTTTACAAAAAATGCCATATTTCATAATTCGTTATGATTTATCCAACACATGAGTTCAACAACAAATAATTACATTACATCACATAATATTATAAAAGACTAACGGAATGAATAGTAATATGTTATATCGTGTCCGTCGGCCGTTTTATCTATGGTTGGCAAAGATGCATTGCTTTTTCTGCCACGCTATGTGAATGTTACACGCGCACAATGTATAGAAGAGCAACGAGAAAAAGAGAGAGTATGTCAGGGGATGTTATCCAGTTTCAGGATCTGGTTTTTCTTTTCTTTTGTATCATATAAGGATCGTTGTTAACTCAAGAAATTTCTCGACAACACGAAGTTGTTCAACATAATTCATCTTCACATTCCATCTTTTATTGACAAGTAAAAGAACAACAATATAATTAACTAAACATAATGATTTCACCACATTAAGTACGTTACATACACAACATTGATCAAATTCCCATGTTCCTAAAACCGTGATGTTTTTGGAAATGTAGTCCGTAGGTTTTGTTAAGTTGAGGGTCAAGGATCCAAGCCACAAATCCAACGAATCAAACGCTTGGCTCCTAGGGTTTCGGCCAAGCTACGGTCATCTATGGTTAAAGATGTTCAACTGCAATCAATAGGTGGTCGATGATGAGTAAGAACACTAGTACGTGTCGATGAGTGATTCAGACACATGCAAAGGTATAGTAGCACACCTTAACTTGTTTAATAATGATTAACGTACCTACACTTGTGTGATATACCTGTTGAGCCCCATGATACGTTAAATTTATGACAAGTGGTGGTACGTAGTGCGTGTTCGATATAACTAAACATTGATGACCCATGTATGATAACACAAATGCATAATGATTAACAAAAACAAGATTTCATCACGAAAACAATAATATTGATAAGAGTTAATTACATGGATGGTCCCCTCTCGCTAGCCCATATTTTACTTTTCATACCAAACTTTGGGAAATCATAAGATTAGACCAAAACTTTAAGGTTCTGTAACATTTTTTATCCAAAATTGGATGGCCTTCAAACATTTCGTTAACTCACCTCACGTGCATCTAACAAGGGGGTATTTTTATCATAACATGTCCCATTTTATTGAATAAGTAGATCTAGTTAATTAAGTTTAACAGTAACATAGATATTACTTTATATGATAGTCATTTGATTTTTTGATATTTCCAAAGTTAAACAGAGTTTAATTGAAAAGTATAATCAAATTAAAATTTCCGTTTAAGTAGCTAAATCAAAACCGAAAGTATCATCAAATTATATAAGAAAACCAAAACTTTTGATGTAAATTCATGTGTTACAACGACTATACATGTAAGATCTATTTTGTAGACCCATTTATGTCATTCAATTGAAGTAAAAATTGTAGCTCCTATATGCTTATAAGATTTCTTTTAAAAGTTAAAATCACCAGCCATTAAGGATGGATATAAACTGAAGTGTAGTCACAATTAACTAAAATAATGGTAACTAAATAAAAGGTTGTAAAAGGCAAAAGGTGTGTTAGGAAGTAGAAAAAGACATGAACTACTAGTGTTGTATCCTTTCTTTTTGAAGATGTGCAAATTCCAAATTTGACCTGGAAAGTTGCTACATAGTGGTACACCGATCATAATTATGTAATTGTCTATAGTTAGTAGGTTGTTTATATGCAAATGTGAATTTCATAATTATAAAATGAAGCACTTTATAAATCAAAGTTAGGTTAGGTCTTTAAAGTTTCGTATGTTACTTAACACTTTATTTGACTTACATTTGTATTTAACACTTTATCTTGATACTGTTAGTTCCTTTGACCCAAATTAAATACTTGATAAACAAGAATATTAAAATGTTTGCTCGTTTGAATATCTATTAAATGCGAGACTTCCAGAATACCTCACTTGGAATACCACAACATTTAAAAATCTCCATTTTACTTATTGTTTTTTTATTTATTTTAAAACTTCATGTTATTATGCTTTCATCTGCTTTGTTCGTTATTAATTATTGTTTCAGATAGAATTTTGCATTCGCTTACATGTTACTTGACTATTTTGTTTCGTTAAGTTTGTTACTCGGCATATATTAAGAGTTAGTTTGTTGATCGTTGCTATTTTTGCATGATTATGTATGAACTTTAGTTACTTTATTAACTAAACCGATATCCGAAATCCGATTTGTATCTGGATCCGAATAAACCAATCAAAATCCTTATTTGGATCGGATCTCATCCTAATCCGAATTCCTTATTCGGATTTTAGATCGGATTTCGAAAATCATAATTTTATATTGGGATAATTTGATTATTCGGATATTCGATTAATCCAAACAAGAATTCAATGTTTTTGGCCCAATACTCATTACTCTACTACCTATTAAGTTTTCAACTGAATGTTCAAGAATCTTGACATATTCTAATCCTCTAATCCTAAACAATTATATAATAATCGAATTATAGTCCTCTAATTCCAAACAATTATACAATAATCGATGGTTTAAATTTGATATTTTAATCTTCGGGTTCTATACAATTACTTATTTAAATTTATGTTCAAATCAAATTTGTATTTTCTTGGTTTTATATCTTTTATTGTGATTTAAACTTATAAAACATCATAAATAAAAATTTCGCCAAAAATAGGAACAAAAAATAGGAAAAAAATGTTATTTGGTTTATTCGGATTAATTTGGATATATCTGAATCAGATCCGAATTGAATTCGAATAGATTCGGGTTGGATAGAGATATCCTTATATGGATTTGATCAAATTTCGGATATGGTTATGAAATTTTCAAATTCGAATAATTCGATCTGAATAATCCGTTATCCAATCCGATGAATATCCCTACGATTCATGACAATGTCATTAGACCTTGACATCTCCATTATATGTGTTATTTATGTGCTCAGAGGTGCACTTGGCCACATCCATTATTTGTTACGAGTCATATAGATCGACTATATGATATATCTGTATCTACTTGATGGTGAGCGTATACCAACACCTCATTGCACACATACGGTATTTGGGTCAGCATGGTTTTATACGCCAATGATTACTATTAGTGTTCTGTTATCCGACTCATCAGGCATTTCTACAAATCCAATTTATTAATATGAAGTATGTTAATCTAAAATATATTCATGTGTGATATACTGATATGAACTATAAATATATGTTCATGTGTAATGTAATACGGTAATATGTTATATGAAATTCGACAACCCTAACATCCTTTAACTAATAATCCATTATTTCTTATATTAATATTAACATATGTTTTAACTATACATGTTCATCTATTTTGTTGTAATATGAACTGTGTTAGTTTAATATCTGATAGTCCTTAATCCATTCTTTTATAAATTTACAACCTACGATATAAAATTTCAAAATCTGTAATCTTTGTATGTGTAAAGTCTTAAATACGTCAAGGGTATTACTTGTAACATGGTTTAACTCTTTAAAATACTTTGCTCCCTCTTAATTAGTAAATAGATTAACGTGATGAGGACATGGTGAGTGTGTTCATTATACTTATTTATTCTTGTTCTTGTTTCCTCAATCCATAAAGAGTTCATTTGAGTTCGATTATGTTAATTTCTTATTGTGTTGATTAACTGATACATCTAGCATGTGTAATAAAGGAATTCCATAAACATTACATAGGTTTTACAGAAAAGAAACAAAATGAAGGTAGCGATATTAATACATAATTGTTCCAATGGATGAAAATACATGCCCGCTAATAAAACCCTAGACATATTTTAAGACACTCTAAACTAATATCAAGAAGTTTCTCGATGAACTTTGAAAAACATCTAAACATACTTGGAACGTCTTATGCATGTTTATCATACTTGGAATGTCTTATGCATGTTTATCTTACTTGGAAATTGAGGGTCCTTAAACATAAGGCATAGATGAAAGCAAATAAGATGCAAAAGCTAACTAGAACCAAAACAACAGGACCCATGAAATCTAATCTAAACCCATAGTAATCTTTAATATACAAATTCATGGCTGGGTCATATGCTATCCCCGGTACTTTGATCGTGTTCTCAGCATCATGGTATTGTGAAACGATGAGCCCATACACAGTCCACGCTATGGGACAAATCCAGTAGTACCACACCCACCACTTTGGAATTTCCTAAAATATTCATAAATATGTCAATTTTATGCTAAAAAAGGTGATAAAGAGTTGGTATTAATGATGACTTACTGGTCTAGGGATGAAAAACCCTGAAAAGAAGTTAAAGAGCCCATAAAATAAAACTGCTAATACGGTTGCTGCTTGCTCATTTGGAGTGATAGATACAGTCATTAGTCCGTAGTATGTAAAATTGAGGAATGAAAAGAAGTTGATGAAAAAGAACCAAAGAAACTTGGGTGCAGTCCAATCAAACGACACCATTGGATACACTATCAAAGTGTACCATAGTGTTTGAACTAATACATATGGTATCTCTACCAAAACCTGAATGAATCCTTATTTGTTAGAAGCATAGATCAAATATAAAATTTAATTTTAATTAATCATGTGAATATGAACCTAAACTCTCACATGTGCCATAGCATATGGTAATGTTGAGTACATTCCAGCTGCTCTTTCTCGATAGAAGACTGTTCTCTCTGAGGCTACTACAGGCTGCACTGTTTGACAATTGTTCATACCAACAAAGAATACTCCAATATATAAAGCCCCAATGATTGCCCTCAAATCGTTGCTGCTCTCCCTGAAGATATATATATATATATATATATATATATACAATCAAGAATTAGTGAACATGGTTTTATAAAAGCATCATAAATAATGTTATGGCTAAGTGTTTTAAAGTGACCTTTTTTCACCAATCTTCCAAAATGTTATCCCAACCAACAATGATGCAACTAAAGTGAAGATGTTACGAACAAGGTTATAGTCAGGATTTCTCCAATAACTCCACCACATCTTCCATATACAAGACTTGAATTGTCCCCAAAAAGATTGAGAATATTGTGTTCCAAAATGAAGATCTATTGCTCCTAGAGGCGGCGTGCTTAATTCCATCACTAAGTCCTTGTTCTTTCTATGGATCATAAAATATGCTTCGTTAACATTTTGTTTTACTTTATAGTTGATATAAGATTAAAACTTACTGATATAATGCTGATGATTTGAAATACTCAGCAAAATCTATCCCAAGCCGGCTCTCTACAACACTTGAAGTGACTTCTAACATCCATGTTGCTGGATTATATTTTTCTGGCATCCGTGGTACACCAGGAATTTCCTAATCATATCATATGAAGTTTAAAATTTTATTTATGCTAAATAAATTACAATGTTTAATTTTGAAAGATATGATTGTAAAATACCTCAAAGTAGTCTATAATGTTTCTAGAATTCATTCCTAGAGGTCCAGCATAAATCACCTGTCCACCTCTTTTTAATAGTAGTAACTCATCAAATGATTCAAAGATATCAATGCTAGGTTGATGAATGGTGCAAACAACTGTTCTTCCTGTGTCCACAGTATTTCGCACAGCCCTCATGACAATGGCTGCTGCTCTTGCATCAAGACCAGAAGTTGGTTCATCCATGAAAATAATTGAAGGATTAGCCACAAGCTCAACTGCAATAGTTAGCCTTTTTCTCTGTTCAGTTGATAAACCAGCAACTCCCGGAAGTCCCACAATTGCATCTTTGAGGTTGTCTAGTTCAACAAGCTCCATAACTTCACGTACAAAAGTCTAAAATGTAATAATAAGTAAGAAACAAATGCATCATATTTCTTAGTATTTTGTTTAATAAAATAAAAACATATCATTTTCATACCATCTTTTCTTCATTAGTGACTTCTTTCGGGAGGCGAAGGAAAGCTGAGAAAATTAAAGATTCATAGATAGTGATATTAGGAGAGTGCATGTCAGTTTGCTCACAGTAACCAGAAACTCTTGCAAAAGTTTCTTGTTTCTTTGGAAATCCTGATATTCGTATATCTCCTTCAATGTAACCGCTTGTCTTTCTTCCTGCTAAAACATCCATTAGTGTTGTTTTACCAGCTCCACTAACCCCCATCAATGAAGTTAATACTCCAGGCCTAAAAGCACCGGTCACATCATAAAGTAATCTCAACCTATTTTCCGTCACTCCTTGTTCACGCATTTCCTGTTTAAAGATTATGATTAGATACTAAATAAACTTTATTCTATAATGATTTTAGGTTTCTAAATATGTCTTTAAATTATAACAAAGTTAAGAAGAAAGAAGTTTACTTGGGGCATATCAACATAGTAGTTCATGTTATCAAATGACATGGAAAATGGAGTAAATGGAAGAACCATTCCTTTTTTAAGAGCCTTTTCATTGTTAGAGTCCGATTGTCTTCTTTCAAGCTCTTTTTCCATAGATCGTTCTACAAAAGTCATATATATCATGTTAAAAGGAAAAACACATGTTTAGGTTTTCAAATTTTTAGTTTTTTCTTATCTTACTCCAATTACTTTGATTAGTTGTATATATGGATTGATGAATTGTATTTCACATAGACATGATTGTTTCATGCATTGGTTGGTACCTTTTTGAGCTTCCATCCCTATGGTTGCTTCTTTAGATATGACCGCTTGTGGTTTTCCAAGAGCTGATTATTTAGTTGAAGAATTAGGATAATTGGATACATTAAAAATTAACCTTTAATGGTGGGGCAATTAGACTTACGATCTAAATACATGAGAGAAAACGTGAAAAGGACGTTGAAGAGAACTGCAAAACCTACAAGAGAGGCAATACTAATCCAGAACGAACTTTCTTGGGTGGGGATGTCCATATTTTTAAGTACCGCTATGCCCAATCTTGTTATATTATCTGTACTCTGTGAACATTATAACATATATAGTTGTTATCTTTTCATAGTTTATGTTTTTGAATTAAGAATGGATAACTTACCATCTTGTTCATCCACCTAGATGCAAAAAACTCATTTATTGTGAAGGCCTTAAAACCATATGACAATGGTGATAGCCAATACGCCCACTCCCACCAATCAAGAAGTTGAGTTCTAGGAAGGATGAAACCTCCTAAAAGAAATATGGTAAGAAGTGCAAGGGTTCCACCTGTGTTGGCAATGTTCATTGTTCTGCATAATCCAGCAATAAGCCGAAAATATCCCCCTCCCACACATTGGATCATAAAAGCTACTATGAAGTGCTTAAAGAACCTGTACATTAATTAACCATGACAGGATGCATCCTTTGGTTAGTAACTATTAGTCTAAAAAATAAATACTTTGTAATAATAACAATAGTTGTACCTGCTAGCATCAGGGGCAAGGCCAACACCGTAATATACTATAGCCATCCAAAAAGAGCTCTCTAACAATGATATTGGTAAACGAAGTAAGAATGTTGGAAGTGTGTATGCCCATGGCGGATGGAACAAAAGATCTCTTTGCTTGAAAATTACGGGAAGCCTTATTACGGTGAGGGCAATTTCAGCAACTCCATTAAACATGTTTAAAATTATGCCAAATGAAAGTACTCCTATATACATCAAACCATCTTGCTCATTCCTGGTGTGCATTCTAGTCCTAAAAAACACAGTCATCCCGGTAGAAGATAATATGATAAACTGTATAATTTTAAAAATGTAAATTGGACTGTTTCTTTTCATGAGTAGCCATTCCTTTTTCCATGAGGCCTTAAACAACTCGTATTTGGGGACTAGATATTTCTTGAACACTAAAGCTGCTTTATGACTTTGGTTCTTATCATAAGGGATTGAAAGCTCATTCTTTAGCCTTTCGCCTATATGAAAACTCTTGAATCGCTTAACAAATTCACTAACTGGAATATATCTATATGGTTTACTTCTATCTGCCCAATATTGCTCTTGATCTTTTCGAGAGGTAACCTGTTGTCATGAAAGATATACTAAATGTTAAAAGAAATATTAAGAATGACTAGAATTTATCAACTAAATGATAAATAGTACCTCTTGCAAGAAATCAGAAGTGCCTTTTTTCTCAGGCAATTTAAATCCACAACTCTCAAAGAACTCTAGCACATTTTCACGTGATCCTTGATATACAATTTGTCCCTCTGATAGTAATATTATGTCATCAAAAAGTTCAAAGTCTCTGGAGCAGGTTGTAGTAAGGACATCAAGATTGTTGATTCAGTGAAGTGTACAATTTGTTGCAAGCACTTCACTATCTGAAATGTAGTGGAACTGTCTAGACCTGTGGAGATTTCATCCATAAACAAAGTTTTTGCTGGTCCAACAAGCATCTCTCCTGTTTTTATTTTAACAATACAATTATGTGTAACATAAATAATCTACATGTATACCATTAAAGTAATAACTTATTGCGGACGTGTATTCAACATTAATACTAAACGATAACACCATAAAAGGTTCTCTCGTTTTTTATTACGTTAATTAGGTTTATTTCTTCTCAAGTTCAGGTTTCTTTAGTTACACCGTTCTCTATGATTTTAAATGTGTACATTATAGTTAGTACATCTGTCCAAGTCTGTATATATAACATATATATCATATACAAATACAATATAGCATACATACATACATATATATATATATATTTATATATATATATATATTATGTATGTATATATACTTGTGTGTTTTTGCACAATAAAAAATATATTTTGCCTAAAAGATGAAGAAATACGTATAAAGCATGTATTAAAGGAAATAAGTGGTTGAGATGATCATTTAAGGATTCCATGTCGGCAAACGTTTTGAATCAACCGGACTAGATGGTGATAATGGAAAAGTCAACCATCGTCAACTTTATCAACTAACACAATATTTTTTTAAAAAACAAATAACTATTTGATCCGTCATTTTTATTTTAAATCTATACCATAAAATTGAGTTTTTTTTATATTTATTCTAACTATAATATTATTATATAAGTTCAATTCAACATGATGCTTTAAGTATTGTAACATGATGTTTTATATTTTTGTTTACGAAAAATATCATAGAATAGCAATAAAGTTTCAAAAGTATTCCAAGTTGATTAGTTATGTATATTTTTCTTAAATTGAATCACTAAACCATCAACTCGAATCATCATCAAATTTTCTTACGTCAAGAAATTATTAAGGAGAAGATGTGGGGGTCGGAATTTTCAATATATGATAATATATTAAAACATAAAAAAATATTTTAGTTATATTAAAAAGTATAAATTACCTAAAAATTTCAATATTTTAGTTATGTGAAGACTTCTTCTTGATAACTACCGACCCTAGTAAATCTATATGTAACAAAGGTTTCGATATTCCTTTCATCATGTGCCCTTTTTGTTCGACTGAGATTAAAACTATAGAAAACTTGCTGGTACATGCCATGAGATTAAAATAAGAATGGCATAGAGGAAGATGAGAATGACAATCAAAACGAGCATTGTGTAAAAGGGATGAGAAAAAGTATTAAAAAAAAATCCGTACTTCCAAAAGCTTCATCTCCGATACGTTGGAATAATGGAGTGCCTAAAAAGATTAATATATTCTCGTGAAGACTTGTTCTTAATAGCTACCGACCCTAGTAAATCTATATTTAACAAAGGTTTTAATATTCTTTTCATCGTGTGGCCTTTTCGTTAAAATGAGATTAAAACTATGGAACACTTATTTGTTACATGCCGTGTTACAATTCGTACGTGCTTAGAGGTCTATTTTGCTATGGTTGAATATCTCACAAATCTGATAACTTTGAAGCCAAAGGAGATAAACAATTTGTCGATTCCTCACAAGTAAACAAATACAAAAAACAAGTTGTGGAGGATATTTTTTTTATGCTTCTATAAATCAACACATAATTGTTTTATAAAGGCATGCTTTTTGATTAATCGAAGATTTAAAATTTGGCCATGAAGATTCATGATGAGGCCTTTGTTTTTGAAGTATTCTAATAAACAATTTCCAGGTTTATTTTTCATTGTTCTTTTTTTTTTTTTTAAGTTATGCTATCGTTTAAAATGCAATGTTGGTGTCCAGTTAGGTGTGTGTACTACTTCTAAAGCATATGTTACAAGTGGTTATTGCATGAGACCTTTCCCATACGCCTTTGCATCCATTGTTGTCCTTCTTCGTAGGTCATCTTTTCGTTTCAAAAGATAGTAAGAAATAGATGAAGGATGGCTGGCTGGGGATCATGTAGTGGTGTTTTGATCGCTAACATCTTTGTCGACTGTCATCTTCATGGGTCAAGATTTAGGAGCATGAATCATTGGTAGGTTTTCCTTGTAGCATTCATGTTCCTTTTTTCATGGTGTCAAAAAAGTCTATAACTTAAGAACAATTGTTTGATATATAGCTACCCTGAAAAATGACTCAAATTATCTATATATATGAATGGATAACATTCATGAATAGTAAATTTTTAATTTTTTCAAATTAACCCAAAACCTTTAAAGTAAACTTTTGGTCTTTTCAAATTAATCCCAAAGCTTCAAGTTTTTATGTTTGGGTTAGTAAACTTTTGGCTTTTTCAATTTAATCCCAAAGCTTCAAGTGTTTTCGTTTGGGTTAAGAATTTTTCTTTCAACTTTTGATTGAAGTACGGTTTTTATAACGAAATACACTTTTGGGTTTTACGACCGAGTGACGTTCGATTTTACGATTTGGCACGCATTAGGGTTTTACAACGTAGGGAACATTGTCGTGATGTGCCTTTTATTTGTGTTTTGATACTCAATATCATGTCCCAGTTGATGGCTCGGGTTTGAGGTTGTACCCAACCCAGATTTTTGTGCTTCTTTTGTTTTGGTTTCTTCCCGTTGTTTTGGGTTTTGTAAGTGTGTAGACATTATTGTGATTTGGGTTTCTAATCAGATTTTCTGGTGTCTTAGAGTTTACGAGAATGACTATTTGTCGTTGCTACGTGTTTTGATGTCCGCTTTATGATATTTGAGATCATAACGGAATTCCAGTCGCAACACGACGGTATAAATATCCAGTTATATATAAATTGAGGATGTCACCAATTAACAATCACCACCATAACCAATATGGATGAATCTTTAAAAGAGTCATGTAAAGTTGAGCTAGAATGCCTCAAAAGCATAGGTCCAAAAGCTTTGTTGAGCTGATACAAATATCAAGATCATTTTGGCTAAAGCATATATTATGCTTTGCAAAATTCTTTATAAGTCACCATCACCAAAATCATTTTGGCAAGATTAACCGATAAAAATTATCATGATTGACTTAAAACGTCGAAAAGTTATTGATAGTAATTAATAGTTCTTTTCAATCGATTATGTTGTTTATTATTCAGCTTTTATTTTTACATTTTTGATAGTTCTTATGATTCTTCTCTTAGGATTTCGATCCATTTGAAGCGTTTGTATTGCTTTGGAAATACTATGAAAATCAATGGAAGAATATGAGGCAAGTGAAAAAGCATATATATGTTTAGGTCTATAAAATCTATTTAATTTTTAAAGTGTTTAAACATGCACATGTTGTAATATTTGTTTTCTGTTACATACGCACGTGTAAACTACTGTGCACATATGTGTAAATGCATATTTGAATTATGTTTTTGTTAGAGTTATACATATGCATCTGTTTTTGTTGTATATACATGTGTAAACAACTATTTTGGTTACTTATACATGTGTAAACATCAATTTGTTCATATATTTAGATGCATATAAATCTAAAACACAATATAAAAAATATGCGTACATATATGTAATACGTAAAAACTTAAGAATACACCTTACATATATAGGTATGAAAAAACCAAAAACAAGTTGAACAATATACCTACATATATGATACTTAATTTTTTTAAAACGATATGAACTATACTTACATATGTGCAAGTTGTTTAGAAAAAAAACCTACATATGTAAAAGTTCTAGAGAGTGATTAACCTGTAGTGACTCGTTTCTTTTGTCCACCGGAGATTCCTTTTCTCATTGCATCACCTACATAGGTGTCACGACAGATATCTAGGCCTAAAATCTGTTAATGCACGTTTAACAAAACTATGATTAAGTTGATCTATGAAAGCATTTCCAGTTTTGATAACATTAATGGAAGTTAATACCATATTAGTAATATAATTTGAATAATATTGCTTACTCTAAGAATGTAGTATGTAACTAGACTACTGCCATCTCCTTCTATAGCAGTTCCCTTCATGAAAAAGTCCACATCAGCTTCCGGAAAAATACCTGCTTGCTTCTCTCTTCTTGCGAGCTCCGCCAACAATTCTGTATATCAATGTCTAGTTAGTTATCTTTTGTGTTCGTATAATTAGAGCAAGATTTTATGCAAAGTTATCTTCTTGAAAGACATATATATTACCTATTTTTGATCCAACTCCTTGGCATCTTGCAGCGAAATCGAGAGTTTCTTTAACGGTCATTTCTCCAACATGAACATCGTACTGGCTTATGTAAGCTGAGGTCTTTCGTGGCTCAAATTCATTTAGCTTGTAACCATTGTAATTAATCTCTCCTTTAACCTGGTCAGTTTATATATATCTTACTATGCTGGTTTAGAAACTTTAGCTTATGACCTCGCTAGCTAATAAACGTCATCTTATGTTAATGTTACGATGTCATTATAGAAAAAAAGTATCGTAAATTTAAAACCCAATAAGATACACGAGCCCAACTAAAGCACGACCATGAAACCGTTTAAAAACAAATCACTAAACGTCCTTCAACAGATTGTTCCGTACTAGTACAAGGTGTTGTTAAGATGTTTAACATGTTAAAATGACTTATTATCAAAACACAAATGACAAATATTTAAACAAATGACAAATAACTATTTAACTTAGAAAACTTCACGTGACGTGAAAAATATTTAAACAAAACACAAATGACAAATATTTAACAAATGACAAATAACTATTTAACTTAGAAAACTTCACGTGACGTGAAAAATATTTAAACAAAACACAAATGACAAATATTTAAACAAATGACAAATAACTATTTAACTTAGAAAACTTCACGTGAAGTATGCATATTTATATGTCACGTACTGCCTTAAATGTGTGATTTGCATTTATACTAGAAGAAATTTATTTAAAGAAAAAAGTTACGTTTATTCTGACCTTTAAGCTAGAATCAAGTTTTCCTGCCAAAGCCAACAAGAGAGTTGTCTTTCCAGAAGATGGTGGACCCAATAGAAGCGTCATTCTGTAACATTTCAATCAAGGTGTTATACGACTATATAAACATGACCAACTCCGCTATGTTTGATATTTTTACTGTTACATTTGTTTTTCCGTACTGTACACTAACGTTCTTTTTTTTCTTTTTGAAATATATGGATTTAGGACACTATGACATAAGTACCTTGAAGGTTTGATTATCCCTGATACATCTTTAAGAATCTTGAGTTTGGTTTTTTGAGACAAATTGATTCCAACATAACTCAGAAGTGTATCCAATGAATTTCTAGCGGAGTTTATTAGCGTTGGGATCGCTCTATCACCGACGTAGCAATCTGCTTCTATGCTCAAGTTTTGAAACCGAACTTCTACGGTTGGTAGAGAGATGCCAACCCTGAAAGATTTTGTTTCGTAATAAAATAAAAAGTTAGTTAAGCCTCATACTTGGATTTGTTTTTAGGTCAATTCACTGGTAAATAATTAAATAATAATTTATATCGAAAATTTAACTAATAACTGTTGAGTTATCAGTTAGAAGCTTACTTATCAACATTAAATAATAATTCATACTCATAATTTAACTAATAACTGTTGAGTTATAAGTTGAAAGCTTACTTATCGACGCGATCCCTGAACTTTTGCAAGAACTTGCCATTATCCTCTTCAGCATCCTTGAAGATCTTGTCAATGAACTCTTGATGAGCTTTCGCGTCGAGCTCACCAACATCCAACAACAAACTATCAGACGTTTGATGCTCAGCTGAAACACCAAGATTCTTGAGAATGGTTGTTCGTATGCGGTTGTATGTCGGTAATTTCTCCAAAGCAGCCCATCTCAAGGCCTCTTCGTCCGCCACTGAGTTGTGGCTGCTCCGCCGGTGGCTGCTGTTGCTACTACTCATGTAGATCACTTCTTCTATTCCCTTACTCACTCTTCTACTTATGCTTCTAATAATATTTATTCCATTGTTTTCTTCCATTATGATCACTCTAGTTCACTTGCATAGAACGTTCAACCTGATGATAAACAGTTAGTTGAATAGCTATTTAATACTGATGATTTTTTTAAATGCGTTTACAAAGTTGGATATAATTTGGCTGTTCTAGAAGAGGTGTGACATATTTTTTAATAATATTTATGTAATTCGGCCATTCAGAATGGAAAAACATACCCATAACAAGAAAATTGTTTGTCATTTTATATCTTGTACTACATTTTTTAGATTCATATAACAGTTATTTTTGATTATTTGACATAAATAATTGTTTTCCTTGTGTATGTTTGGGGTTCTTGATTGGTAGCCGAAATCCTTATGGTGCAATATAATATAACATATTAACATGGATGCTTCTAAGGATGCAATGGTATAAACAAATTATATATATTTAAATGAATTTAGTAATAATTTGATTAAATTTATATACTTTAAGATTTTAATTTGTAATATATGAATGAAAATCGTATGTATTTTATTTATATAATTTCTATTGTCTTACGTGGTTGTGTTATTTGTAACTTATTTTAATAAAACTAAAACTCATTTAGTGTATAGATTTTATTATTATTATTACTATTATTACTATTATTACTATTATTACTATTATTACTATTATTACTATTATTACTATTATTATTATTATTATTATTATTATTATTACTATTATTAATTATCATCATCGTCATTATTATTATTATTATTATTATTATTATTATTATTATTACTACTACTACTACTATTATTATTATTATTATTATTATTATTATTATTATTATTATTATTATTATTATTATTATTATTATTATTATTATTATGATTATTATTATTTATGTAATATTATGAAAGCAAAGATTTTGAAGCAAATAACTCGTCATATTGTGAATGTTGTTTTGTGTATCCACACTCTAGACAGTGGTTATGATGTCTATCAAAAAACATGTGGGTGCTGAGTACGTACTTCTTTGACTAGGTAACCAAATTCTTGAATGTGGTTTAGGTTTCTTATAACCAAAAGAAAATATTCTTCGAGAAACTAAGAGAAATACAATAGGAAAAAAGATTGAACGTGTTGCGGTTGAAATAAAAAATGAGTTGCTAATGCATTTCTTTTACATGATTAGAGATGCATTGTGAAATTCTCGCTATAAACATTTTTACACTTCATTGATTTGCTTCCAATGATGTGTAAGGTGCTAGAATAACATTTTGAACGGTCATAGTCGTTCCAAAAACAATTTAAGATACTTGAATATACTAGAAAAAAAGCACGTTAATGGTTTCAACAAAAATTAAAATGTGCTTTAACATATTTCAACTCATTTGAATTCGTTTAATGTTACAAAACTTGGAGCTCACAAATATATTATTAAATAAGAGCATTCATAGTAGGTTTATTATTTTTATGTGTGCGTCTTTGTAATGCCTCGAAAAGTCAAAACAAGCCATTTAATAATAATGGATTTAGTTAAGGGATGTTTAATAAAAATAAAAGAAGGAAATGGGTCATGGGCCAAATTAGTCTTATGGGGAAAGAGAATTAAGTGGTTAAAGGCCCATAATCAACCACTTAAACCACCTAAACCAGCCATCATCTTCTTTATTTGCAACCCTAGCCACCAACTTCTATAGAGAGAGAGAGAGAGAGAGTAGAGAGAGAAAGTGAAGAAACTCAAGATTTGGGGCTTCATTGGTTAAGGGATTAAAGATCTGAGTGTTAGAGCATCAAACCACAAGAAAGGAGCAAGAAATCCAGGTAAGAATCAGCCTCAAAATGTTTCTGTATGTCAAACCCGGATTCTAGGGTTTTGGGTTTTAAAAAAGTTGCAAAGAATCACATAAAGGTCACATTTTTACGTATGAAATCATGTAAAAAATTTAGATATAGTTTCATGTGTAACATCCTGTGTTTCTGCGTTAAGTAAAAATTAAGGTCGTTTAATCTAGTAAGGACCATTGTTGTCATTTATGAAACTCATGGGTGAATTTTGCCTTTACTTATTTAGTTAATGGTTAATTAAATCAAGCCTAAAATGTTAAATAATTATAATAATAAAAATAGTAATAAAAATAATAATAATAATAATAATAATAATAATAATAACAATAATAACCATAATAATAATAATGATAAGAATAATAATAATAACAATAATAGCAATAATCATATTAGGTGTTAATCTTTGAAATAAATAATATGAGTTTGTTAACTTGAAATTAATAAGTTACGCATAAAATAATAACATTTTAAAACTTCAGGGTTCAAACTGTAAATTAGATTAAACTAAAGATTAAATTATGAGATCAAGTCAGCAAATACATAAACCTTAGGGGCCAAATTGTAATTTAACCAAACTAAACCCCCCCCCTTTTTCTTCTCCCCGCTTTTCCGGTGGCTTCGGCCGGAGCTCTGACCGAGCTCCGGCGAGGCTTCAAACCATCGTTTTTAAATGCTATTTGACCCAATTAAACCGCTCAACGCCTTCGGCCCCATGTTTTCGAACTCGAACCCCAACCCAATTTGAGTTTCCCGCTCGTGCAAACCTTCCAAATCAAACCGAGGCTAACCGTATGAAATTCCGAATCAAATCTTGACCAAACTCATAAATTCGACCAAACCAATCACTCCTAAAGTTAACACGCGGACTAACCAACTAATCAATCAATCAATATCGCAAATTACTAGCTCGAATCTCACAATTTTGGTAAATTCGAACGCGGTTTCAAATTGAATTTGTTAAGCCCGAAACCGTGTAATCGAAGCTATAAATTGAGGGTTTCGGATTCATTTTGAAGTTCCTAAACTCCCCGAACCCTCAATTTCACCAGAAAACCTCTCAATCATAAAGCCCCAATTCAAAAACTTTCGAATCACAGCCGGCTCGAAACCCCCTTTAATCTCATCCGAACAGGTAATCAAAACCTGTTACCCACTCGTTTCTGGTCGATGAACAAAAGCCCTATGATGATTCGAGTGTTTAATATCGAATCGAGGGTCAATTTCAGATCGGATGAAACTAGGGTTCATCGGATTGGGGGTAAACCGGGGGACTAAGGTTAAAACAATAACCGAGCCAATGAAAACCAAGGCCTTGGCCCTGGTTCACTGGTCTCCGCGCCCTATATCCTAGGGGAGGTCCCGGGTTCGACCCCGGCAGCCCCCCTTGTTCTTTTTCTTTTCTAATTTTCTTTCTTTTCTTCATTTCTTTTTATTTATTTATTTAACCTTTTTTCTTAATTCTAAAAATTTTTAAAATTATTTTATAAAAAGCAGAATTTATTTAAACTTTTGTTTAACTATTTTGTGACTAAATTAAATTTTTATAAAATACTTTTGTATTTATAAATGCATTATTGTAGTTCTAAAAAGTACAAAAGAAATGTGTAAATATAATACTTGTATATATATATATATTTTCAAACAATTAAATTGTTTAGTTACTTATACCTATATATATATATATTTATATATAGTTCATTTTTAATAGTTAAATTCACTTATTGTAATTATTATACAATCTTTATAAATCGGTTTAACGTACAATTAGATTAGGTTTTTCTTTATTTATTTCTTTCTCATACGCGCCATCAATTAATTATTTCGCATACAAAAATCCTTTTGTTCCATTAACCCGATCGCATTATTAACATGTAATACGAATAATTAATAACTCCTAATTGATCTACAATTAAGAACCTTAAAATCTAATAATTAATCATCAAACCCATTATAACGCGCTACCTTATTTTATTTAGGTGCCTTGTGACGTTGTGTTGGAAATCTTATTCGTGATTACTCTTATTTCATCTACGAGTCTTCTATTATTCAAACATGTGAGTTCTTATGCCCCGCTTTACGTTTATTTCACACCTTTCGGGGTGAAACGTGTTGCTTATACAAACTTATACATACATGCTTTGATACTTATTACACACGTGCAGTTCTTTACATAGTCGTGGTTGTTTGAATATGTTAAGTATTATATGAAATGTGACATACGTGTGCAATCATTAACTATTGCTAGCCTGGCGAAGTCTTAGATCTTTGGACCTGACAAGCCTATTTGGTGCTAAAGCCGAGGGATTGCGGGCTCCTAGGAGCCGTATGCTTGTGCACTAGGGAACCAAATACACTTAGCTAATCATGCTTATTCATATTGTTCAGTCGAGGTTTGATTGTAACTATGCATGTTCTATATACTTACTATCTTAGGACCATTGACTGGAATTTCCACCTATAATTCTTTTTATATACTTATTGTATTTAAAACCATGAGAACTCACTAACTCATTAGTTGACTTTATTTTCAACATGTTTCAGGTAATGTGCAAGCTTAGCGATGATTGAAGAAATGCTTAAACCTAGAACATGGACCTAGGCTTAATAAGGACAATTGGATTTCCTGTTTTTGTTTGTTTTATTATGAGACTTTGATGTATGTGGTGTTTAAAACAATTGATTAATGGCATTTTACATTATAATATAGCGTTATGTGGTTGTGAACAATCTTAACCCTCACACTTCGACGTTTCCGCCGTCAAGGTTGGGGTGTGACAGATTGGTATCAGAGCCCATAACTATAGGGATTTAGGTTATTAGAAATGGTGACGTAGACTATAGTTTATGCATGATCCTTATAGAATAGTATTCTTATGAATACATACTTATTGTTTGCATGCTGCCTAACGCTATGCCTTATTATGTGCAATGTGATGCCTTAGCATAGGTGCCTTTCTGCATGATTACATATTGTTACCCGTCTCCCCTAGACTTATCTTAAACATTGATTCTCCCCGACAATTGCTACTTCTTAAATCCATCCTCGTCACTGAGTAGGACTTATTGATAGAAATTCCTTGGACTTTATGTCTAATCTTGTAATTATCCCATCAAGATTTTTGATTTCATGAACCAAAGAACTAGTGTGGTACATAGACACCTGTATTCTGGTTTTCCTGGCAAAAGGCCCTCGGGCTAAGGTAAGCATTTCGCATAAATCCTACGGGACCAGTCATGCTTACCTGGGGATTTCCGGAATGAGTGATAAACTATGACCAACATACACAAGTTTCTGAGGCGAATGGGTCAATTCATCTTGACGTGTCTACGTTTTCAAATGGTGATGCGTCACCAAATGGAATCATTCTGTATAATTCATTCTTACCTTAACTACACATCCTTATTATCCTTTTAACCGATCCTAACCGAATTTGTATTTTTCTAGCATGTCTCGTTACCACGGAAACCGAGGAAGATCCGGCCGTAAGCTTGCCGCCATGATTGCCCGGCAAATGGCTGCGGTCATCCCAACTATGGTGGCTGAACTCAGCAGCACTATGATCGCAAACGTCACGAACAATAGCAACGGCCAAGGGGAAAATAGGGCAAACCAAGGCCGTAACAACCAATATTGCACCTTCAAGCATTTTAGTTCTTGCAAGCCTCCCAGTTATAGTGGCAAGGAAGGTGCCACCGGTCTATTAGAATGGTTTGAGGGGATGGAGAATACCTTCGTCAACTGTGAGTGCCCCGAAGCACTCAAAGTGAGGTATGCCACCAGTATGCTGCAGCAAAGGGCCTTAACATGGTGGAACAGCGAAAAGAGAAACCGAGGCCCCGACGCAATCTTGGCCTTAACTTGGGAGGAATTCAAAAACATAGCCATCGCCAAGTTTTGCCCGAGAAGTGAAATCCAGAAACTAGAGGAGGAATTCTGGAACCTGAAACAGGATGGCGGGAACCACCTGGCGTATTCTACCCGTCATCATGAACTGAGTATACTGCTGCCACACATGGTGGATACTGTTTCCCGTAATATGGAAAAATTTATTAAGGGTGTGCCGCCTCAGATTCAGGATGCCGTTGTGGGTAGCCGACCCGCAACTCTGGAAGAAGCCATCACCATCACTGCACAGTTGACGGAGAACCACATCCGAGCGGGCACTATGTCTGCAAAGGGTGCCAAGAAAACTGAGAAGACGACCCCCGAGGAGGTCAAGGAGGTTAAGTCTGATAACAAGAAGAGGAAGTTTGTACCGGCACGAAACTACGCTGTGGCCGCATCTAAGCCACCCCAAAGACAGTGTGTTCCCGGGACTGCGCCGACCGCACAAGTGCCCGTGGCAAGGGCTTTTGCGGACCCTCTACCCATGTGCAACACGTGTAGGTACCATCATCCGAGAAATCTTCCGTGTCGCATCTGCACACTATACGGCAAGTACGGGCATCTTGTGGCAACTTGCCGCCGAGCAATGGGAAACGCGGTAACGGAACCAAACCGAGCTTGCTATAATTGTCGAGAAACGGGTCACTACCGCCCCCAATGCCCTCGTCTTGTGGGCAATGTTCCACAAGCTCGTGGACGTGCCTTCAACATCAACGCGAACCAAGCTCAAACGAACAAAGAGGTGGTGAACGGTACGCAAAAATTTCAACCCTATCTCCATAGAATTTCTCTTAAAATTCCTTGTTTATGTCCTTAAGTGCCTTTAAAACCTATACAGGTATGTTTCTTATTAATGACACCTATGCATACGTATTATTTGATTCGGGCGCCGATAGAAGTTTCGTTTCCTTAGAATTCGAGCCGACACTTTCTAAACCTCGCTCAAATCTAGAGAGACCTCTCACCGTCAAAGTTGCTGATGGAGAACCCATCACCGTCAACGTGGTTATCCGCGATTGTCTATTGTGTCTCGATAACCAGAAGTTTCTTATCGACCTCATTCCAATGAAGCTTGGAAGCTTCGACGTTATTATTGTCATGGATTTGTTATCCAAGAACCACGCCGAGATCATCTGCTTCGAGAAGTGTATTCGCATGCCCTTACCCTCCGGTGACACGATGAAGGTGTTCGGTGAACGGTCTTCCAAAGGGCTCAAGCTTATGTCATGCACTAAGGCTCGGAAATGCCTAAGTAAGAGTTATCCGGCATTCTTGGCCTATGTAGTCAACACCAAAGCCAAAGGGAAGGAACTCAAAGATGTTCCAGTTGTACGAGAATTCCCTGAAGTCTTTCCCGACGACCTTATTGGGTTGCCTCCTGTACTTGAAGTTGAATTCAAAATCGACTTGATTCCGGGAGCAGGCCCCGCGACTAAATCACCTTACCGACTCGCACCATCTAAAATGCAAGAACTCTCTAGCCAACTCCAGGAATTATCCGAGAAGGGGTTTATCCGCCCTAGTTCTTCTCCTTGGGGTGCACCTGTCTTATTTGTGAAGAAGAAAGATGGGTCATTCCGCATGTGTATCGATTACCGGGAGCTCAACAAGTTGACCATCAAGAACCAGTATCCTCTTCCTCGTATCGAAGATCTCTTCGATCAACTTCAAGGAGCTGCAATCTTTTCAAAAATCGACTTGCGTTCGGGTTATCACCAACTGCGAGTCCACGACGACGATATCCCAAAGACTGCATTCCGCACTCGGTATGGGCATTACGAGTTTATGGTTATGCCTTTCGGCTTAACCAATGCTCCTGCGGTCTTCATGGATCTTATGAATTGGGTGTGCAAGCCATACCTAGACAAGTTTGTCATCGTTTTCATTGACGACATTCTTATTTATTCTAAGTCTCGCTCCGATCATGAACTTCATCTCCGTCAAATCCTCGAGCTGTTGAAGAAGGAACAACTGTACGCGAAGTTCTCGAAATGTGAGTTTTGGCTTGAAGAAGTACAATTCTTAGGGCACGTTGTGAATAGTCAAGGAATTCATGTCGACCCTACGAAGGTTGAAGCCGTGAAGAATTGGAGTGCTCCCACAACTCCGATGGAAGTTCGATCGTTTCTTGGTCTAGCCGGGTATTATCGGCGATTTATTGCCAACTTCTCGAAAATCGCAAAGCCACTCACGTCTTTGACTCAGAAGAACAAGCCTTTCGAGTGGAAAACCAAGCAAGAAGAGGCGTTTGAGACATTGAAGCACAAGTTGTGCAATGCTCCTATTCTGACACTACCGGATGGGAATGACGACTTCATGGTATACTGCGACGCGTCGAAACAAGGCCTTGGTTGTGTTCTCATGCAACGGGGAAAGGTCATCGCATATGCCTCGAGACAATTGAAGGTTCACGAGGTAAATTATACGACGCACGATCTCGAGCTTGGGGCGGTGGTCTTTGCTTTGAAAATCTGGAGACACTATCTATACGGCACGCAATGTATAGTCTACACGGACCATAAGAGCCTCTAACATGTTTTCAATCAGAAGGACTTCAATATGAGGCAACGTCATTGGGTGGAGCTAATTAGCGACTACGATTGTGATATCCGATACCATCCCGGCAAGGCAAATGTCGTAGCTGATGCATTGAGTCGAAAGATGCATCAAAGATGGTTTCCGTTCAAGAGACTCGCGACCGACGTCAATGGTTCGACGCAGTGGTAGAGTTTGACACTGAAATCCGACTCGATGTCAACAATGCAACAGTACTACTACAAAACTTGAAGATCGATTGCTACATCGAGTCAAGTATTCGAGAAGCCCAGCAAGCGGTGCAAACCGAAGGGAGTATGAAGGAAGAGCTCGAGCCAAATCTCTTAGCCCAATCGGAAACAAGAGCCAATGTGTTAATGTATTTCGCAAACCGAATCAGGATTCCCAAACGCAATAACCTTCGGGCTTTTATCATGAACGAAGCACATCGGACTCGTTATTCTATCCACCCGGGCTCCGATAAGATGTACATGGACTTACGGAGTCAATATTGGTGGCCCGGAAGGAAACGAGACATAGCAACCTACGTTGCTAAATGCCTTACATGCACGAAAGTTAAAGCAGAACACCAACGTCCAAGTGGTTTACTCGAACAACCCGAAATTCCCATGTGAAAATAGGAACATATATCCATGGACTTTATAACCAAGCTACCTCGAACATCTCGCGGGCACGATAGCATATGGGTAATCGTTGACCGATTGACCAAGTCGGCACATTTCATACCCATACGCGACACATATAAGACATCGAGGTTAGCCCGGATTTACATTGATGAGATCGTAAGCCGTCATGGTGTGCCTCTTCACATTATATCCGACCGAGACGCTCGATTCACTACTCACTTCTGGTCTTCTATGCAAGAACTTCTGGGTACGCAATTGGATTTAAGCACGTCTTACCATCCCCAAACCGATGGTCAAACTGAGCGGACGATCCAAACTCTGGAAAACCTATTGCGTCTCTATGTCCTTGATTTTGGTGGCGACTGGGATACACATCTACCGCTCGCAGAATTCTCCTACAACAACAGTTACCACTCAAGCATCCAAATGGCACCGTTTGAAGCACTTTACGGTCGTAAGTGTCGTTCACCAATCTGCTGGACCGACATTGGCGAGAATTTTATCACCGGTCCCGAGCTCATACAAGAGACGACCGATAAAGTCGCTATCATCCGCAAGAACCTGGAAGTGGCCAGGAGTCGACAGAAGAGCTACGCTGATAAACGTCGCAAGCCATTGGAATTCCAAGTTGGGGAGATGGTCCTTCTCAAGGTCTCACCGTGGAAGGGTGTGGTCCGCTTTGGAAGGAAAGGCAAGTTAGCTCCGAGGTTTGTAGGGCCTTTCAAAGCACTGAAAAGAATCGGGAAAGTGGCCTACAAACTAGAACTACCCTCCGACCTTAGTGGAATTCACCCGGTCTTCCACGTCTCGAATCTGAGGAAGTGTCTGGCCGACGATAACTTGTATGTGCCATTAGAAGACATTCAGATCGACGAGTCACTACACTTCGTTGAGAAACCCGTCGAAATCATGGATCGCATTATAAAGAAGA
>JABSNV010001159.1:80000-90215 GCA_024085815.1 Flaveria linearis
CTAGACACTATGCGACTGGGCTATATGCGACTAACTCTTAACCGTACGACTGAACTACTCTGCGATTGAACTCATGCGACCGAAACCCTCAGTCGCATCACCTATCGTGCGATTGAGGCTCAATCGGGCGTCTGAGCCTCAGTCGGGCGATTGGACATCAACTAACACTCATTCGGCCGAATGGCCCTTCAGTCGCATAACCCTAACTGGGCAGCGACTGGAGTTCTTCATACACTGCAGTCGCGAAACCCCCGTCCCCACAGTCACCATAAACCCATTTTCAGCCCAAATCGACCCTCCCAAGCCTTAGGGATTCATACTAGGACATCATACAAGCATATACAAGTACTACTTCATACCATAAACTCATTACTCAAGATTTACCCAAATGGGTCAAACTTACACTATTTCAAAAATAGGGTTTATATGTGATTCCAGCCCCAAAATCGTTAGAAAACATGTAAATGAGGGGTCCTAGAACTCACATTAACAGGTAGGAGTTGATGAGCTTCGATTTGGCTAGCTCCTCGACCAATATTGAACTCGGCAGCACTTTCCCTCTTTTCTTTCTGTTCTCTTTCGCTCCCCTGCTCTCTTCCCGACTGAAAAATGGGAGGAGAATGGAGCTACCCCCCTTTTATACCCACATCTCAGTCGCATCTGGTCCAGGGGCGACTGGACCTTCAGTCGGATGAACACTATGCGATTGGACCCCAATCGCACATGTTCCATGCGGCTCATACTCCATTCGGGCGGTTGAACTCCAATCGTGCGGTTGAGCTTCAATCGGCCGAATAGCCATGCGGTTGACCTCCAGTCGCATAAATCACAGGCGACTGAGGCTCAGTCGCATAGCCTACCAAAAATTCAAACTTCCGGGTGTTACAAGTCCACCCCCCTTATTTTAGGTTTCGTCCCCGAAACCTGTCATTCCTCGAACAATCGTGGGTAATGCTGCCTCATTTCTTCTTCAGTTTCCCACGTCGACTCGGATCCCTTCCTGTGCCGCCACTGTACACGCACAAGGGGAACCACTTTATTTCTCAACCTCTTCTCTTTGCGATCTATGATCGCCACTGGTTGCTCTACATAATTGAGCTTTTCGTCTACCTCGATATCATCCAGTGGAACGACCATGTCTTCGTCCGCCAAACACTTCCTCAGATGAGACACGTGGAAAGTCGGGTGGATTCCACTTAGTTCATCTGGCAGATCTAACCTATAGGCCACCTCTCCTACTCGAGCAATGATTCAGAAAGGGCCTATATATCGCGGGATCAACTTACCCCGCTTCCGGAATCGAATGATCCCCTTCCAAGGTGAGACCTTCAACATGACACGATCTCCCACCTGGAACTCAATCGGCCTGCGTCGTTTGTCGGCATACGACTTCTGTCGGTCTTTGGCCGACTTCATATAAGCTTTAATTCTTTCGAGCTTCTCAGTCGTAGCCTCTACCACTTCGACGCTCCCCAATTCTTTTTGACCAATTTCACCCCAACAGACGGGTGTCCTGCATCTCCTACCGTATAGCATCTCATAGGGTGGCATGCCAATACTGGCATGATAACTGTTGTTGTACGAGAATTCAGCTAATGGTAGGTGGTCATCCCAACTTCCACCGAAGTCAATAACACATGCTCGGAGCATGTCCTCCAAAGTCTGAATGGTCCTTTCTGACTGACCATCAGTTTGAGGATGATAAGCCGTGCTAATATGCAACCTCGTCCCCATGGCATCGTGAAATTTCTTCCAGAATTTGGATGTAGACCGGGTGTCGCGATCAGACACAATCGACACCGGTACACCGTGACGAGTCACAATCTATTTGATGAAAAGATCGGCCAACTTCTCGGACGAATATGTCTCGCGTATCGGTAAGAAGTGAGCACTCTTCGTCAATCGATCCACAATCACCCAGATCGTATCATACCCTTTCGGGGTACGTGGCAGCTTTGTGATAAAATCCATGGTGATGTGCTCCCACTTCCATTCCGGTATGTCCAACGGCTGAATCTTTCCATACGGCTTCTGGTGCTCTGCCTTTACTTGCAAACAAGTGAGGCATTTACTCACATACTCCACCACATCACGTTTCATACCCGGCCACCAGTAATCTTTCTTCATATCTTGGTACATTTTGGTAGCACCGGGATGAATGGAGTATCGAGACTTATGAGCTTCATCCAAAATCTTCATTCGCAGATCCCCAAGACGAGGAATCCACATACGCCCAAACCGGTCCTAACACCCGTTGCGTTCTCACCCAATTCTGCGACCAGACCTCTCATGCGTTCAGAGTTAAGATGTTCGTCTTTCAAGGCTTCATCTTGGAACTCTTTGACCTGTTTCATTACGTCGGAGGTCATGATTAGCTGGTACGCCTTCACCCGAATTGGCTCGGGCCTCTCCTTTCGGCTAAGGGCATCCGCCACCACGTTGGCTTTGCCCGGATGGTAATGGATCTCACAATCATAGTCCTTTATAAGCTCCAACCATCGCCGTTGCCTCATATTCAGATCTTTTTGCTCGAAGAAGTACTTCAAGCTTTTGTGGTCCGTGAAGATGGTGCACTTCGTCCCGTACAAATAGTGCCGCCAAATCTTCAACGCGAAAACCACAGCTGCTAGCTCCAAGTCATGAGTAGGGTAATTAACCTCATGAACTTTCAGCTGTCGGATGCATAGGCTATCACCTTTCCTCTCTGCATTAATACACACCCCAACCCCGAGTAGGAGGCATCAGAATAAACCACCAAATCTTCACTCCCCTCGGGTAACGCCAATACTGGAGCTTGGGTCAATCTCGTCTTCAGTTCTTCAACGCCTTCTCTTGAGCTTGACCCCATACAAATTTCACATCCTTCCGGGTCAACTTTGTCAGTGGAGAAGCAATTTTGGAAAAGTCTTGGATGAACCTTCGGTAGTAACCCGCCAAACCCAAGAAACTACGGATCTCAGATGGCGTCTTCGGAGACTTCCATTGCGTCACTGCTTCCACTTTCGCCGGATTGACCATAATCCCATCCGGATTTACCACGTGACCCAAGAATTGAACTTCACGCAACCAGAATGCGCACTTGGAGAATTTAGCATACAACTTCTCCCTTCTCAACGTCTCCAGAACTTCGCGAATGTGACCGGCATGCTCAGTCTCACTCTTTGAATAAATCAAGATGTCATCAATGAATACAATCACTGATTTATCCAACATCGGCCGGCACACCCTATTCATCAGGTCCATAAAAGCAGTTGGCGCGTTGGTCAAACCAAATGACATAACGAGGAACTCATAATGACCGTAGCGCGTACGAAAAGCTGTTTTAGGGATATCCTGCTCCTTCACCTTCAGTTGATGGTAGCCTGATCGAAGATCTATACGTGAAAACCAACTAGCACCCTGAAGTTGATCAAACAAGTCGTCGATCCTCGGCAAGGGGTATCTGTTCTTTACTGTCAGCTTATTCAACTCGCGGTAGTCGATGCACATCCTCATACTTCCGTCCTTCTTCTTTACAAACAGGACCGGAGCACCCCAAGGTGAGATACTCGATCGAATAAACCCCTTATCCAACAGCTCTTGTAACTGCTCCATCAACTCTCTCATCTCCGTCGGGCCAATCGGTATGGTGCCTTGGCAACAGGTTGGGCGCCTGGTACTAAATCAATCTGGAACTCGATCTCTCTGTCAGGTGGCAATCCCGATAAGTCTTCCGGGAACACGTCTGGGAACTCACACACAACCGGAACATCAGACAGTTGTGGTGCTGGCTTCTCTACATCTTTCACATAACATACATAGGCGTTACATCCACGCCTCATACATTTCCCCGCCACTGCCATTGAGATCACTTTCGGAATCGTAGTAACCCGATCCCCATAAACTGTCACTGGACTACCGTCAGGCGCTGTCAAACTGATCATCTTCTTGCGACACACAATGTTCGCCTCGAAATCTGCCAACCAATCCATTCCAAGCACCAAATCGAAACCGCCTAACGTCATCGCAAAGGGTTTAACTGGGAATTTGTGACCTTCCAGTTCAACATCGCAACCCTCAATAACCTCTGAAATTCTGGTGGTTTTACCTATAGCAGTCTCTACATCAAACGACACATCCACACGCCTACTACTAACGGGCAATTTGGCACAAAAAGCAGCAGAAATAAAACTCCTACTGGCACCCGAATCAAATAATACAGAGGCTAAAGTTTGATTCACCAGAAACGTACCGGACACTACATCAGGGTCCGTCCTAGCCTCTTCCTGCGTCATCGTGAATGCTCTGGCGCTTGCCTTCGACCCTTCACCCCCTGTCTTCTTCCCGCCGGAACCCTCAGATCTCGGCTTCTTGCAGTCTTTATTCATATGACCACTTTCCCCACAGTTAAAGCACCTCATCCCTTTACACTCTTTGGCCATATGACCGGGCTTTCCACACTTGAAACATACATTTAGCCCCCATCTGCACTCACCACCGTGCTCTCGCCCACACTTCCCACACTTTCTCGACCCTGCACTTGTCACGACCACACGACGATCATCAACCCGTGCCTTCTTACTACTTGTCGAAGTATCACCCCGACCAAACCTCTTTCCCTGCCACTTCCTCTCATCACTTCCCTTCTTACTGCCCTCAGATTTCACCAACGCGGCCTGTTCATCGTACAACCTCCCAGCTAAATCCACCGCCGACCTGAAAGTACTTGGTCGGGCGGAAATCAATGCCAACGAATTTCGGCTGGCAACCCCTGAATGTACCGGTTAATCTTGCGAGACACCGGCGTCACTTGCTCTGGCACCAACCGTGCCATGTCGTTGAACTTGGTGGTGTATTGTTGGTGGGTCATCGTTCCCGCTTCCAACTGCAGGAACTCTCTCTCAACTCTGTCCATCTCTCGACGAGGACTAAACTCCTCGATCACCATTCTCTTCAACTCTGACCACTTCATTTTCCCAATGGTCCTGCTACCCTCGGCCTAGACAATATTGTCCCACCAGCACAATGCCGTCCCCGTAAACGAGTGGGTAGCAAACTTTACCTTCTTATCCTCCTGGCAGTCACTGATATCAAGGACCGCCTCCATCTCTCTCACCCATTGGTGAGCATCAGCACCATCAAAAGTCGGAGGCTTGCATCTCATAAATTTCCCGTAATCACAACCCCGGGCTGTCCCCCTTACCTGTTCTTCCTCTTCTTCCCCTTCGTCATCGGACGATACCATTTCTGCCTCTGTCCGTTGCTGTCTACCGGAGGACCGTTTCCTCCCTCGTCTATCATCCTCGTGTACTGCCTTTATCACTTCGGTCATTACAGACGGTAAGATCGTCTGCATAGCCTGGTGCACGTCCTCAATCACTGCCTCTTTTAGCGAGGCTCTCAACTTGGCGCTTTCGTCCGTCTCTTCCTGATGAGGAATCTCGTTCTCCTCGCGAACTACTTTCTCTTTCCTAAGTCTTCCTCGCGTGATACGCGGCTCATCACCACGTTCACCATCACGGGAAGCATCAGATGATCTATCACCGACCATCTTCTATCACACTGAAAGATTAAAACACCAACACGGTCATTCAAGGAAATAGCTCAGTTTATGTTAAGTACAGTAAGTCCCTAATTACAGTGGCCAGTTGTGATTAGCCACTTACCCTACTCTTCACACCCCGAGCATCACCTATCCTGACTACATTAGTATCTCAGTCTAACAGTACACATAATTCACATCACATGCGCACATAATACCAGTTAATCTTTAAGAAAATACCTGATGACACGTGACTACTCAAAGCACTGAAAAGAATCGGGAAAGTGGCCTACAAACTAGAACTACCCTCCGACCTTAGTGGAATTCACCCGGTCTTCCACGTCTCGAATCTGAGGAAGTGTCTGGCCGACGATAACTTGTATGTGCCATTAGAAGACATTCAGATCGACGAGTCACTACACTTCGTTGAGAAACCCGTCGAAATCATGGATCGCATTATAAAGAAGACTAGGACCTCTACGACCCCAATCGTAAAGGTACGATGGGAGAACAAACGGGAGCAGAATTCACCTGGGAGCGTGAAGATCATATGAAGAAGACGTACCCTTCCTTATTCTTGTAACCCCGTTTTGTTTTCTTAATTTCGGGACGAAATTCTTTAAGTTGGGGAGACTGTAACATCCTGTGTTTCTGCGTTAATTAAAAATTAAGGTCGTTTAATCTAGTAAGGACCATTGTTGTCATTTATGAAACTCATGGGTGAATTTTGCCTTTACTTATTTAGTTAATGGTTAATTAAATCAAGCCTAAAATGTTAAATAATTATAATAATAAAAACAGTAATAAAATAAAATATAATAATAATAATAATAACAATAATAACCATAATAATAATGATAATAATAATAATAATAATAATAACAATAATAGCAATAATCATATTAGGTGTTAATCTTTGAAATAAATAATATGAGTTTGTTAACTTGAAATTAATAAGTTACGCATAAAATAATAACATTTTAAAACTTCAGGGTTCAAACTGTAAATTAGATTAAACTAAAAATTAAATTATGAGATCAACTCAGCAAATACATAAACCTCAGGGACCAAATTGTAATTTAACCAAACTAAACCCCCACCCCTTTTTCTTCTCCCCGCTTTTTCGGTGGCTTCAGCCGGAGCTCCGGCCGAGCTTCGGCGAGGCTTCAAACCAGCGTTTTTAAATGCACTTTGACCCATTAAACCGCTCAACGCCCTCGGCCCCATGTTTCGAACTCGAACCCCAACCCAATTTGAGTTTCCCGCTCGTGCAAACCTTCCAAATCAAACCGAGGCTAACCGTATGAAATTTCGAATCAAATCTTGACCAAACTCATAAATTCGACCAAACCAATCACTCCTAAAGTTAACACGCGGACTAACTGTAAGGCCCCGCTCACCGGGCACCTTACGGTTGGTCATCATCACACGTAAAACATACATTTAATACATGATCATAAAATACGCAGCGGAATTAATAAAACATGCATTCTCATTTCATCATAAAAGCTTTTACATCATTGTCTTGATTACAAAATACAAGCTTTTCTTTACATTGCTTAACTATACTATGATTGCTGCTGATGCATATTCCACAGCAATCATAGGGTCATACAGCGACCTCTACCGAAATAAAATAATAGAAAGAAAATATATTCTTCTTCGTAAAGAAGATATTAAGTTCAAGAATATATTTTCTTTCATAAACAAGATTTCTTAAATAATCATGTTTATCAGGATTATCAAGAAATCTTGCACTTGCATGCAACATGATGTGTTGCGCGTGTTACGGGCCCACAACACATGATGTGGCAGCATAATCAAAAGTGAATGCCATCCCAAAAGAGCTGAGTAGTCGCCTCGTGCCATCCTCAGCAACACTACCTGCGAACTGGAAAACACATAAAAGTCAGCGTTGCTGAGTGAGTTCTAGTTTTATAATAAAACATACTTTCATTCTCATTAACTGTTCTTTCATACATGTGTTCACACATCATACGTACACGTAGATAATATTATTATTATCTCATCATTCATTACTTACTTTCATTCGTGTACACTTCATCATTCTCGTTTACTTTCATACATACATATTTTTTACATACTTTCGTACGTACTTTACTTTCATTCATACATTCATTGCTTACGTTCGAACATTCATCACATTCATTCATACTTTCATTACTTTCGTTCGAACGTTCATTACATTCGGTGACATTACCATACCCCCTTTCATCATACATACTACTGGTGCTGGACCTGTGGTGGTTAGCCACGAACGTTATGCACAAATGCTGATCCAGTCACCTGGGGTAGGTACATGCACCACTTATCTTTTCACTTTACTTCTGGATCAATGCCATATGCTATACCCCGAACGTTGTGCACAAATGCGGGTACTGGACCTGTGATGATCAATCACGAACGTTGTGCACTAATGCTGATCCAGTCACCTAGGGTAAGCGGCAAGGATCCCATACATACTTCTGGTCAATCACAAAGACTGACCCCGATGTGCATCCTTCGGGGTAGCTAACCCGCACACCGTTGAGCTAACACCTGCCAGGGGTGTGCACCTCCTTTCGTTTGCTTGCAAGCCTACTTACATTCGTTCATTCATTCGTTAATGCATGCATTCTTTCATCATGTTCCTTCTTTACTTATCTTTCACTTTATGTTCTTAATACATTCGTTTCATTCGTTCATTCATTCACGTAAAGTTATTAAAGATAAGACACATACACATAAGGAACATAAATACTTACATATCATCAGTATTCACCATCTATCATGGCAACATCATACTAACATACATACATCATACATACACTTCTACATTCACTCACATCAGCCCTGTTCAGGCGATTGAACTATCACCAGTCGCATGTCCTCCATGCGACTGGCCATGCGATTGGGCTATCATGCGAATGGGTACTCAAACGTGCGATTGAACCTCCTTCCGTACGACTAGACACTATGCGACTGGGCTATATGCGACTAACTCTTAACCGTACGACTGAACTACTCTGCGATTGAACTCATGCGACCGAAACCCTCAGTCGCATCACCTATCGTGCGATTGAGGCTCAATCGGGCGTCTGAGCCTCAGTCGGGCGATTGGAAATCAACTAACACTCATTCGGCCGAATGGCCCTTCAGTCGCATAACCCTAACTGGGCAGCGACTGGAGTTCTTCATACACTGCAGTCGCGAAACCCCCGTCCCCACAGTCACCATTAACCCATTTCAGCCCAAATCGACCCTCCCAAGCCTTAGGGATTCATACTAGGACATCATACAAGCATATACAAGTACTACTTCATACCATAAACTCATTACTCAAGATTTACCCAAATGGGTCAAACTTACACTATTTCAAAAATAGGGTTTATATGTGATTCCAGCCCCAAAATCGTTAGAAAACATGTAAATGAGGGGTCCTAGAACTCACATTAACAGGTAGGAGTTGATGAGCTTCGATTTGGCTAGCTCCTCGACCAATCTTGAACTCGGCAGCACTTTCCCTCTTTTCTTTCTGTTCTCTTTCGCTCCCCTGCTCTCTTCCCGACTGAAAAATGGGAGGAGAATGGAGCTACCCCCCTTTTATACCCACATCTCAGTCGCATCTGGTCCAGGGCGACTGGACCTTCAGTCGCATGAACACTATGCGATTGGACCCCAATCGCACATGTTCCATGCGGCTCATACTCCATCGGGCGGTTGAACTCCAATCGTGCGGTTGAGCTTCAATCGGCCGAATAGCCATGCGGTTGACCTCCAGTCGCATAAATCACAGGAGACTGAGGCTCAGTCGCATAGCCTACCAAAAAGTCAAACTTCCGGGTGTTACACTAACCAACTAATCAATCAATCAATATCGCAAATTACTAGCTCGAATCTCACAATTTTGGTAAATTCAAACACGGTTTCAAATTGAATTTGTTAAGCCCGAAACCGTGTAATCGAAGCTATAAATTGAGGGTTTCGGATTCATTTTGAAGTTCCTAAACTCCCCGAACCCTCAATTTCACCAGAAAACCTCTCAATCATAAAGCCCCAATTCAAAAACTTTCGAATCACAGCCGGACTCGAAACCCCCTTTAATCTCATCCGAACAGGTAATCAAAACCTGTTACCCACTCGTTTCTGGTCGATGAAACAAAAGCCCTATGATGTTTCGAGTGTTTAATATCGAATCGAGGGTCAATTTCAGATCGGATGAAACTAGGGTTCATCGGATTGGGGGTAAACCGGGGACTAAGGTTAAAACAATAACCGAGCCAATGAAAACCAAGGCCTTGGCCCTGGTTCACTGGTCTCCGCGCCCATATCCTAGGGGAGGTCCCGGTTCGACCCGGCAGCCCCCCTTGTTCTTTTTCTTTTCTAATTTTCTTTCTTTTCTTCATTTCTTTTTATTTATTTATTTAACCTTTTTTCTTAATTCTGAAAATTTCTAAAATTATTTTATAAAATGCAGAATTTATTTAAACTTTTGTTTAACTATTTTGTGACTAAATTAAATTTTTATAAAATACTTTTGTATTTATAAATGCATTGTTGTATTCTAAAAGTACAAAAGAAATGTGTAAATATAATACTTGTATATATATATATATATTTTCAAACAATTAAATTATTTAGTTACTTATACCTATATATATATATATATAGTTCATTTTTAATAGTTAAATTCA
>JABSNV010000561.1:0-20000 GCA_024085815.1 Flaveria linearis
TTTTAACTTTAAATCAAGTTGATTCTCAATCTTGATTACAAAGTCCATTATGTTCAGATGTTTCACTTTTATGTTTTAAGAAAAAGACCCATGTAAATCTAGTGAAATCATCAACTATCACCAAACAATATTGCCTTTTTCCAATGCTCAGCACATTGGTTGGACCAAAGAGATCCATGTGAAGCAATTTGAGTGGTGTAGTGTTGTGTGATTGTTTTGGATTTGTGAACACTCTGTGTTGTTTCCTTTATAACATGAAGATAGTGATTAGAACAATGAAATTCTTTCTTTGGTAATCCAATGACTAAGTCATTTCACCAATTTATTCATGTTCTCATGTTGGAATGGACAAGCCTTCTATGCACAATTGAGATTCATCTTCGGAAGATTTGGACAGAGGGCATGTCTCATGATTTGTGAGTGTTGTGTTGTTCATATCCAATATATATGTGTTGCCTTTCTGATGCTTTAAGAAGTATCCAGTCTTCTGGAACTGTAAAAACCTGGCTTAAGAATGTAACAGTTAGTGGTATCAAATAGTGTTAAATAATTTTGATCACAAATTTGGGAAACACTAAGTAAATTATACTGCAAATTTTCACAGTAATTTACTTTTTCAAATGTTAACACCACCGTTAGTTACCATTCCCTCACCAACAATTTTACCTCCCTTCTTATCCCCACCAAATGCCACATAAGAGGCATGTTTATGTTTGAAGTCATGGAGAAGTTGCACAGTTGCCTGTCATATGTCTGGAACAACCAATGTCAACATACCACTTGTTGTCAGCTCTCCATAATTGTTCCTGCACACAAAAAGAAAACTAATTAGAATTGACAACCCAAGGCTTATTGTCTGGGATTGCCAGTTGTGTCAACAATAGTTACTCCTTCATGAATTAATCGTGAAGTTTCAGTATTAGTTGTTTCTTTTTGATCTATGTTTGTGAGGATGATTCTGTTGAAGATGATTCGGGTTTCTGAGTGTCTTCATGCTTATCCGAGTCTTTCTTCAACTTAGCTTGTTTTGGTGGTATCTTAACTTTGAAGAAGATCCTGTAGTCTTGAAGGTTTCTTCATCTTTCTGTTTTGATTGGACAAAGGAGTTCCTTTATCAAAGTTGTCAAAGAAATCATCAACAGCTTCGGTTGTTTATCAGACAAATCCACCTTTTTATGAGGTGTCTTGCCTGTGTTGGCATTTTCTTCACAGTCTTGTCAGCAACAGATGATCTTTTCTTTGATTTTGTTTTTCTTCTCAGGCTTGTCTTTTTGTCACTTCTGAGTCTGATGATGCACTTGTGATTTCTTGTTGCTCTTTTCTTGTTCTTCTTATTAAATAACATTCCTGGTGGAATGGTTATTTTGTCACATATGGCACAATGTTTGTTGAAGAAACAGTCATCAGTCATGTGATTGATCATGTTGCAAATGGAACAGTAATACTGAAGTAGCATTCATCAGTGCTGTGATTCTTCATATCACACCATTTGCAATATTTCTCAGAATTTTCTTCTTCAGCCTTCTTTTGGTCTTTTCTGACTAGCTGAGCATCAGTTGATTCTTCTTGGGTTCATCAGCTGGTAATTCTTCATGTTTATTTGTGGATGGCTTCTGGTGTTTTGACATTTAGTTTTTGTGAGCATCATGTTTATGTTTTCCCTTTTGATCTCATCCACAGTATCAGTATCTTCTTCCGTTGTTTTTCTGCGGAATCAATAGTCTTTGTCTTCCGCAGATGATCTACGGACTTGGCAGTTTTTGCTTTCCGCAGATGTTTCTACGGATTCCTCAGTCTGTTTCTTTCGGATTCTTGTTTGATATTTCTTACCTTTATCAGATGACAAAGGTGATTTTGTGCTTGATCCGCAGCTGTCGATCTTGGGAGATGCAGTTCTTGTAATCCTTCATTAAGTTCAGCAATCCTCTTACAAATAGTCTTCAGCATGTTCCGTTGTTTTGGCGGATATTGCAGCTTTGATTCTTCAGGACTCGTGGAAGACCAGATTCAACTTGAACATTCTTACCAATGTCAGTTGAACATTATCATGTTCATCAGAATCATCCAGGTCATCATAGTTATCAAAATCTGATTCATTATGTTTAATTGACTCTGATTCAGTTGATTCAGTTTCACTCATCTCAGCTTTATTGTTGTTTATTTGACTATCTTTGATGTCAATGTTGGTGCTTTGCACAAAATGATTTGACAAGTTGTTAGTCATTGTTTCAGGTAAAGGTGTGTAGTTATTATTAATAGGTGGTGCCACTGCATTATAACCCAACCCTGACCTGTTCTTTGATTCAATATGAGAATTGAGTAACTTCTCATATTGCTGAGATGATAATTGAAACTTCTGAAGTTTCACTTCAGTAGATGCATGATCAGCCATGGATTTTGTTAAGGAAGTGGTCAGATGCTCAACTTGGGCTTTTAGGCTGTAGTTTTCAGAAACATATTTTCTAAATCTTTTTGTAAAGAGTTTATTTTGATTTGATATAGTTTCTGTTCTCTTAAGTGTGATTCATTTAAAACCATAGTTTCTTTTACTTTATCAGCCAGTTGTTGAGCATGGACTCTATATCTTTCAACTTCCTCAACACAAGTTGATGAACATAATCTCTCTTTTACCTCTTTGGCCATTGGAGGAACTTTGTTTTCCATATGTGCCATCAGTGCTTGATTCTCCTCTATCACTTCCTTCTCATACAACTCCAGTCACAAGTTCCATCCTGAAGTATGATCAGCCCTGTCTCTTTAGAGTTACTTGGTCGGTGCGTGATGTATTTGTGGCTGGTGGGGCTGTGAGCTGAGGTTGTCTATGCAGAGATCTTTGGAGGTTGGCTGCTGATTTTGTTGCTGCTGCTGCTGATACTGTGAGTTGATTGTTGGTTGCATTCTCTAGAAAATGACCATAGAGATTGCACTTAAACATCTGACTTTAGACTTATCCACCCATCTTCGATGTTTTGCTAGCTGCTGCCAGATTTTTGTTTCTTCGAAGATATTGCTTGGCTCTGTAGGCAATCATAGCCATCTGCCATTGCAGATCCATCTCTTCTACAACATCAGGAGGGAGTTCCTCCAAATCTTGTGGCAGATGTTTGCTGCTGTAAGGGAACTTCCAAGAATGCTTGAAGCTAGAACTAAAAGCTGCAAAGGCTGCTTTTGTTCTTCAGAATCCAAGATCACAGTTATTGGTTCTGATTTGTTGTTGATGATGGCTCTCTTTTCTCTGTAGATTTAGCCTTTTCCTTTTGAGTTTTACTCTGAGATGACCTTTTAGTGGGTTGGAGGCATAAAAACTTACCTCCTCGTCATCACTCAAAGCACAAGAGTTATCATCTTCATTATTAGAAATAAATGCACTTCCAGCATTCTTTGTTTCCTTGAAGTGATAAGGTGAGACATGAGTTCTCACACTCTTGTCTTGATTGTTCATCCAGTTCAAGTGCTTCTACTTTAGCAACCAATGTATCTAGACCAGTTGTCTTGAGATCAATGGTGTTCTTGAACATGGAGACAGTTTGCTTCCAACTTTCAGGCAAAGTATGGAGCATCTTCTTGTTAAGTTCCTCAGTTGTATATTTCAACTCCAAGATGTTCATCTCCGTAACAAGTTGCATAAATCTATGGAGTTGCTGAGGATTTGACTCACCCTCAATATGATGAAAAGTTTCATATTGTGATCTAAGGGGTCTTTCCTTATGCTTCTGATTCATCACTCCCTTCACAGAGAGTGTGAAGTATCTTCCACAGGGAATTGGCTGTTTTATAGTTCTCGCACCTGATCAAGATTTCTTCAGGTAAAGCCATACTAAGCAAGCTGTATGCTTTAATATCGACTTTGACCTTCTTGACTCATCAGGTGGCAAGTCCTTAGTGCTGATTGGCTGATTTTTGTCATTATAATCCGGCCCAAGAGTGGGTGGAATATAAGGACCTTGTGTGATGGACTCCCACAAGTCAGAATCTGTGTAGTTCACATGATTCCTAAACTTGATCTTCCAGGATTTAAAATCAGCTTTTGTTTCTAACTTTGGTGGTTGATACGATCCTCCTCCAAAGTTACTCATGTTAAAGTGAACGAATGAAAAAACTTAACCACGAAAATTGACAGATCTATCAAAGACCAGTTCTAGTATTCAATTGATTTGAATATAGATCTGAATCAAACAAGCAATGATAGAGTGCTTGCTAAAAAAATCAGTCGTTGATTTAATTGTTTGAAAATCAATTAAACAATTTTAATACTGATAGATCAATTGATCTATAAATCAATGAGCACCATTGCTCTGATACCACCTGTGAATCCAAGGATCGCAATTCAGGAATTATCAGTATTAAAATAAATCAATTTAATGATCGCGGATTATCATTAATTGACGTTTAATTGTTGAATGATTAATTATAACACAACCACAGAAACACAATAAATACAAAATCAATAATTATTCAAAAGTATGTCATTAACTATAACGTAATGATTACAAAAGAATAATGATAACTATGAACATCGAATTCTGTGAATCGAATGATGTTTGATGTTGATGTGACGGCAATGAGGGTTGCACAATGAACTCTTGACAGCCGTATATGATTGATTGTGTTCGCCCGAGATGTGAAACTAGGACTCATATTTATAGATGATTGAGTCGGCTAAGTAAACACGGATCTCTCGGGATTTGTTGTTGATCTTGTTGACTTGTTTGACTTCTTGGAATTGATAATCACACAAGTATAATGGTCTTCCGCAGAGTCTTGCCTTCCGCAGATCTTCTGTTCTTCCGTAGATGATTTGCTTTTCCGTAGGAATGTTGTTCTTCCGTAGATATCCTCCTTCCGTAAGAGTCTTCACTTCATGGAACTTGATCATCCGTAGGAACTTACACTTGGTCATTTGGTCTGTATGAAACATATCTACGGATTAACAAAATTGTTCATCGTAGATGTTTCCTACACTTGGTAGTTTTATCAAATCCATCCCAAGAATATTGTCTCCTGTCAAAGCACAAATCAACACACATACATATATGGGGTTAACCTATAGATTCAATCACATTATATATATTTTGACTGTTACAAATGTTAATTACAAGACTTGTTTTTCAAGTACTAAGCCTATACAAAATTGATCTAGCCCTATACATCTAGACCTAACACTCGGTAGGTAGTGGGGAGAAATGTAACTTGATAAATGTCTATGCTCCGCAGGATCTGAGAGCGAAAAGGGAGTTGTGGCGGAAGCAGGTGATATTGTGCAGTCAGAGGATGGGTGGTGGGTTCTTGCTGGTGATTTCAACGAGGTAAGATTTCCTAAGGATCGTTTAAATTCCACTTTTAATCCGGTCGGCGCTGCTTCGTTTACTAACTTTATCAATAGTGTGAATTTATTGGAGTATAATAGGGCGGTCATCGGTTCACTTATATGAACCAGGGGTGTGATAAGTTCAGCAAATTGGATCGGTTTTTGTATGTCAGAGTTTTATGGAGAAGTGTCCTGAGGCTTTGCTTGTGGCCCTTGAGAGGGTCTATCTGACCATTGCCCAATCCTGCTTTCTTGTTACAGTCAGGACTTGGTCCGGTGCCATTTCGGTTCTTCAATTCGTGGTTGGAGAATTGGGAGTTGAGTGATATTGTGTATCGGGTGTGCGCTGGGTTCGAGTGCAGAAGTGCCCCCGGATCTTTTGTTCCTTTGGAAACTCAAGCTATTAAATCGGAAATTAAGAAATGGAGGGCGTTGGTTAAGCACAGGGAGGATCAAAGGATCAATGGTTTAAAAGACAGTATTGATGCTCTTGACAGAAAGGCGGAGTATACGGCGGCTTGTCGAATGATGACTACAAACAAAGAATGGATGCCAAGGTAGAACTTATGGGCCTTTTAAAGGCAAAAAATTCAGATATTAAACAAAAATGTAGGGTAAATGGAGCTGTGATGGTGATGAAAAAGTTCTTCCATGGTCTTTTCTAGGCGCACGTATCTGTCAACAGAATACATGGGCTCAAGATCAATGGTGTGTGGACCTCTGATCCGGCCATTATCAAGGAAGCCGCCTTCAACTATTTCAAAGCCCGGTTTTCGGATTCCAGCACTGTTTCGATTCCTCTTGCAATCCCGGGTGTTAAAAAGTTAATTGACGAGGATCGTCGCAGACTTGTGGCTCCATTCTCCCCCTAGAAATTAAGCAGGCGGTTTGGGATTGTGGGTCGGATAAAAGTCCCGGTCCGGATGGTTTTTCGTTTGGGTTATTAAAAAGTTTTGGGATCTGTTTGAAGGTGATTTAGTGAACATCATGTGGAGCTTCTTTGTCCACTGCAAAATCTCCAAAGAATGTGGATCATCTTTCTTTGAATCTTATTCGAAAATTGGCGGACCCTCAATCCTTTAACGATCAAGTCCTATTTCATTAATGGGTATTATAGTAAAATCATTTCAAAGGTTCTGGCTAACAGGCTCTCCCGGGTTGTGGGATCGATTGTGTCGGATAACCAATCCGCTTTTATTGTTGGGAGACACATATTGGACGGTCCTTTAATGTTGGCGGAAGTTATGGCTTGGCTTAAGGTGAGTAAGAAGCAGGCGTTCGCGTTAAAATCGATATGGAAAAGGCTTATGATAGCGTGAGGTGGGATTTTCTAATTGAAACTCTTAACCAAATGGGATTCCCAGGAAGGTGGCAAAAGTGGATCATGGCTTGTCTTACTTCCTCCCGTATGTCGGTGTTGATAAATGGGTCGCCTACCGCCGAGTTCGATTGTTGTAGAGGACTTAGGAAGGGGGATCCATTGTCCCCGTTCCTTTTATTATCACCATGGAGTCGTTAACATGTTTCACTAATGCAGCGATTGAGAGAGATCTTTTTCATGGTGTGCAACTACCAAATGAGGGGCGAATTTGTCCTTACTGATGTATGCTGATATTCTGCTGGTGTCGGGTAAGTGGTCGAGGGATAATGTACAGATTTTATTCGACTCATGCAATGTTTCGATTGATTTCTGGGCTGAAAATTATTTCTTGAAGTCGGAATTGTTTGGCATTGGTTTGAATGATGGTGTAATCCATGCTTTGGTAGTAGCTTGGGGATTAAAAGGGGAGTTTTTCCACTGAAGTATGGGTCTCCAAATTGGCGTCAATATGAGATTTTGTAAGTTTTGGCAACCGGTGGTGGAAACTTTCGAGAAGAGGCTTTCGAAGTGGAAAGCTAGAACCCTTTCGATAGGGGGTCGGCTTACTTTGATAAAGTCTGTCTTGTCAAGTCTCCCGGTGTATTATTTCTCTTTGTTTTATGCCCCGGAAACGATCATTCAATAGTTAGAAAGGCTTAGAAGAAAATTCTTTTGGGCGGAAAATGATACGGTTAAGGCGATCACTTGGGTGTCTTGGTCGGATACGGTTGCGCCAAAAGGGAGGGGGGTTTGGGAATCGGTTCTCTTAAGGGGACCAATGTTTCTATGCTTAGTAAATGGTGGTGGAGGTTTCGAAATGACCAATGCTCTGTGGAGAAAAGTTGTTGTCGCTATTCATGGTCCAGCGGTCCGGTCGAATGAGATTCCGTGTAACCCAAGAGTTGGAGGCCTTTGGAAGGACATTCATAAGGTTAAAGCAGAAGCCGAGAAAAGGAACATCAACTTCAGTATATTGATTGGTGATATGGAGTATAGTGTAGCCAAGGTTAAGAATATGTGGGACTCGAATCCGGTAAGGTTGGAGGATCAGATGTTTATTTGGAATAATTGGGTTCCTCGTAAAGTCAATGTTATGAATTGGAGAGCCTTAAAAGGTCGGTTAGCGACAGCGACAACTTGGTTAACAGGGGTGTGTTTATTAATAATTCTGATTGCTCCTTATGTCGTTCAGCAGGGAATCGGTCGAGCACGTTTTTACTGGGTGTTCCTTCGGGATGGAAATATGGAATAAGGTAGCGGTTTGGTGTAGGGTAAATCATCATTTTGCTTTCGATGTCAAAGATTTACTTTCGTGGCATTCCGGTTTGATGGTGATAAAAGACGGAAAAAGCTTATCTATGCTATCGTGTTGATCACTACATAGATTATCTGGAGAGAAAGAAATAATAGGATTCATAACAGAGGTTCAAAGTCGGCAGAGGCGTGTTTTGAGGAGATTATGGTTTTCTTTTTTGTGGGTGAGTAGTACATTTTGTAAGTTTAGTGTTGATTGGAGTAGATGGGTTATATGTCCTTATGTTGTTGATAGTGCCTGTCGATGTGGAGTATTTGGTCGAGTGGTACGTTGTGTGCTGATTGGTGTTTGTATGTTTTTCCTAGCGCCTTGCTAGTTTTAATAAGTTCCGCCTTTGCCGTTCTGTAAGGCCCCGCTCCCGGGCACCTCACGGTTGGTCGTTCATCGCATATAAAACATACTTTTGGTATACATTCATAAGCATCTTAGATAAACAACATACATTAAGAAAATAACGCAGCGGAATTAATAAGAAATACATTCTCATTTCATCATAAAAGCTTTTACAATGCATTACATCGTTGACCTGATTACAAAATACAAGCTTTCTTTACATTGCCTATCTTTACTATGATTGCTGCTGAAGCATATGAAACCGAGGATTTCATAAGTAATCCCGTTATGTGAATCCTCAACAATCATAGGGTCATAAACAGTGACCTCTAGTATAAAAACATTAAAAATTTCATCATAAAGAAGATTCCTTAAGTAATCCGTTTATCAAGATTTTAAGGAAGGTTCCTTAAATAATCCTGTTTATCGGGATCCTCAAGGAACACTTGACACTTGCATGCAACATAGTGTGTCGCATGCATTACGGGCCCACAACGCATGACGTTGCAGCATTATCAAAAGGAGAATGCCATCCCAAAAGAGCTGAGTAGCCGCCTCATGCCATCCCCAGCAACACTACCTGCCAACTAGAAACACATAAAAAGTCAGCGTTGCTGAGTGAGTTCTAGTTTTATAATAAACGTAATAAATTTCCATTAGAGACGTTATTTCACATGATCATACATCATACGTACACAGAGATAATATTCATTATTATCTTCATCATTCGTTATACATCATTATCTTTAACTTCTCATATGGATCCTGTCAGGCTTTACCCACTTCATAGCACTCGGCTATGATTACTGTGGTCGAATAACAAGGATCCCGTTTCATCTTCGCTTGCACATTGAAAAGTTTTTGTACCAATACCATATGCTATACCCCGATCATTATTAGCTACTGGGCCGAAGTCAACATATGAACAACAAAACGTATGCCACAGTACTAGTAGGTAAGCGGTAGAGGTACCATGACCATGGTCAATCACAGAGAAAGACCAATCGCGTTATTCAATGCTTGCAAGACTTAATTCGTTCGTTCATTAATGCATGTATTCATCATCATCTTTCTTTTCATTTATTCGTTAATACATGCATTCATCATCATGTTCTCTTTCATTATCTTTCACTTTAGGTTACATAATACTTCATTCGTTCATTTCCATAATTCGTAAAGTTTCGTAAAGATAGACATACATAATCATAAGGAACATACACATCATTCATTTACCATCATACAAGGCATCATACATATATGGTATGCAGTAGTATACCCATGCAACATCATCATCATCATCATGCCTAGGTTACTCGTTACCCAAGTAAATCAGGTCTTGCTAGACTTATATCCGCATTCCTCATTCTGACTCATACGCATTAGTCTAACCATCCGCATTGGTCAATGCGGATGAGTAATACCTTAGCTCATTTCATGAACTTTGTCCGCATTGGTCAATGCGGTGGCAATTGCCTTACCGCATTTCATAGGTCGTCCGCGTTAGTCAATGCGGTGAGATGCCTTGGCCATTTCATTCCATTAAGACAATGCGGATGATGTAATGTCTGGTCCGCATTTCTTTAGCCTTCCGCATTGGTCAATGCGGTTCCCTGCCTTGACCGCATTCGCTTGGTCATTCGCATTGGCTAATGCGGATGACCACCTTAGCCAACTTTGCCTTGGCAGTCCGCATTGAGCAATGCGGTTGAGCGTGGCAACCTGCAACTCAACCATTCTCATAACTCATTCATCATCTTAACATCTCTAAAGCACAGAATCATCATATTATGCATCTAGATTCACCTAAACATCATGTATACCATTCTAGCACATACCAAACAGTATACCTATGAATATTCATGCGTGGACTATATATGCTTGTTCTGAAACGTTCACACCAGCTTCCCGAACAGATCGTATACACGTATACATACACATACATACATACATACACGGGTTAACACCCGAAACTTGAAAATAGTTTTAAGATGTGTTCCAGCCCCAAAATCGTTCAAAATGCAATAAAGAAGGGGTCTTAGAACTCACATTGTGTTGCTGGGTATGGCTTCTTCAAAATCAGTCGCCGTGGAACCCAGTACCTCGAATTCGTCTTCTTCTTCTTCTTCTTGTTCTTCCTTCAAAACTCGTAGTCTGCTCTTTCTCTCTCTAAGACTTTCGCTGATTGGGGTTGTGAGGGAAAGAGTGGGCAGCCTTCCCTATGTATATCAGATATTTTCTTTTCTTTGTGCTTTTTACACAAAACCCCCTTCTACTTTTCTTTTCTTTTCCTTTCCTTCCAAAATGATTTCTTTTCTTTTCTTCTTATTGTTTCTCTTTGTCTAATCAAAATTTCGGGTGTTACAAGTCCACCCCCTTATAAAGGTTTCGCCCCCGAAACCTGTCATTCCTCGAATAGATGTGGGTAATGTTGTCTCATTTCCTCTTCAGTCTCCCACGTAGACTCAGATCCCTTTCTGTGCTTCCACTGTACACGCACAAGAGGAACCACTTATTCCTTAAACTCTTTTCTTTACGATCAATGATTGCCACTGGTTGCTCCACGTAATTGAGCCGTTGGTCTACTTCAATATCCTCCAGTGGAACAATCATATCTTCATCAGCTAAGCACTTTCTCAGATGAGATACATGGAACGTGGGATGAATTCCACTTAACTCATCTGGCAATTCAAGCCGATAGGCTACCTCTCCTACTCGTGCGATGATTCGGAAAGGTCCTATATATCTCGGGCTTAGCTTACCTCGTTTTCTAAATCGGATAATGCCTTTCCAGGGCGAGACCTTCAACATGACTCGGTCACCAACCTTGAACTCTATCGGTCTCCGCCTCTTATCCGCATACGACTTTTGCCTATCTTTCGCCGCCTTCATGAAGGCTTTGATCTTTTCTAACTTCTCAGTCGTTGCTTCGACTACCTCGACACCTCCCAGTTCCTTCTGCCCAATGTCTCCCCAACATACGGGCGTCCTACATTTCCTACCGTACAGCATCTCGTAAGGTGGCATGCCAATGCTGGCATGATAACTGTTATTGTACGAGAATTCTGCTAACGGCAAGTGGTCGTCCCAACTTCCTCCAAAATCGATCACACACGCCCGAAGCATGTCTTCGAGTGTCTGGATCGTCTCTCAGACTGGTCGTCCATCTGAGGGTGATAAGCTATGCTGATATGTAGTCTCGTCCCCATCGCATCATGGAATCTCTTCCAAAATTTCGATGTAAAACGGGTGTCACGATCAGACACGATGGACACCGGTACGCCATGACGAGCTACGATTTCTTTGATGAATAGATCCGCCAATCTTTCAGATGAATACGTCTCGCGGATCGGTAGGAAGTGGGCACTCTTCGTCATCGATCGAACTATCACCCATATAGCATCATACCCCTTCGGGGTACGTGGTAGCTTCGTGATGAAATCCATGGTGATGTGCTCCCACTTCCACTCGGGTATATCCACGGTTGGATCTTCCCGTAAGGTTTCTGGTGCTCTGCCTTTACTTGTAGACAAGTCAGGCACTTACTCACATATTCCACCACATCACGCTTCATACCCGGCCACCAATAATCTTTCTTCATGTCTTGGTACATCTTGGTAGCACCGGGGTGAATGGAATATCGAGTCTTATGGGCCTCATCTATGATCTTTCCACGTAGATCCCCATATCGAGGAATCCACATTCGCCCAAATCGGGTCTTAACACCCAGAGTGTTCTCACCCAGTTCTGTAACTAGACCTCTCATTCTTTCGGAGTTAAGACGATCTTCTTTCAAAGCCTCGTCTTGGAACTCCTTAACCTGTGTCATCACATCAGAGGTCATAATTAGCTGATAAGTCTTACCCGAATCGGCTCGGGCCTTTCCTTTCGGCTAAGGGCATCCGCCACCACGTTGGCTTTGCCCGGATGGTAGTGGATCTCGCAATCATAGTCTTTTATCAGCTCTAACCACCCCTTTGCCTCATGTTTAGATCTTTCTGCTCGAAGAAGTACTTCAAGCTTTTGTGGTCCGTGAAGATGGTACACTGTCCCGTATAGATAGTGCCGCCAAATCTTCAACGCGAAAACCACCGCAGCTAGTTCTAGATCGTGCGTGGGATAGTTGACTTCGTGGGTCTTCAGTTGTCGAGATGCATAGGCTATTACCTTTCCACGTTGCATCAATACGCAACCTAGCCCAGAATAGGATGCATCCGAATAGACCACTAAGTCTCATTTCCCTCAGGCAATGTCAAGATAGGAGCTTGTGTCAGTTCGTCTTCAACTCCTCGAAAGCATCCTCCTGTTCTTGACCCCACACGAACTTTACGTCCTTGCGAGTCAATTTTTTCAAAGGTGAGGCTATCTTTGAAAAGTCTTGAATAATCTTCTACAGTAGCCCGCCAACCCCAAGAAGCTGCGAATCTCGGATGGCGTCTTTGGTGACTTCCATTGCATCACGGCCTCAACCTTAGCTGGGTCCACCATTATCCCTTTTGCATTTACCACGTGACCCAGAAATTGCACCTCGCGTAACCAAAAAGCACACTTGGAGAACTTAGCATGCAATTTCTCCTTCCTCAAGGTCTCCAACACCTCCCGAATGTGGCCGGCATGCTCGTCTTTGCTCCTAGAGTAAATCAGTATATCATCGATAAACACAATCACTGATTTATCCAGCATCGGCCGACACACTCGATTCATCAAATCCATAAAAGCAGCCGGCGCATTGGTCAAACCAAAAGACATAACGAGAAACTCATAATGACCATAGCGCGTACGAAAGATGTTTTAGGAATGTCTTGCTCCTTCACTTTCAGTTGATGGTAGCCCGATCGAAGATCTATTCGTGAAAACAACTGGCGCTTGAATTGATCAAATAAATCATCGATTCTTGGCAAGGGGTATCTGTTCTTCACCGTCAACTTATTCAGCTCACGGTAGTCGATGCACATCCTCATACTACCGTCCTTCTTCTTCACAAACAGGACCGGAGCACCCCAAGGTGAGATACTCGTTCTAATAAACCCCTTATCCAATAGCTCTTGCAACTGCTCCATCAACTCTTTCATCTCCGTCGGGGCCAATCGATACGGTGCCTTGGCGACAGGTTGAGCACCCGGTATCAGATCAATCGGAACTCGATCTCTCTGTCAGGTGGCAATCTCGATAAGTCATCCGGGAATACGTCTGGAAAATCACGCACAACCGGAACATCAGATAGTCGTGGTGTTAGCGTTTCCACATCTTTCACATAACATAAGTAGGCGCTGCACCACGCCTCATACATTTTCCGCCACTGCCATTGAGATCACCTTCGGAATTGTCATGACCCGATCCCCATAAACAGTTACCGAACTTCCATCAGGCGCTGTCAAACAAATCATCTTCTTTTGACACACTATATTCGCCTCAAAGTCCGCCAACCAATCCATCCCAAGCACAAATCAAAACCACCCAAAGTCATCGCAAACGGTCTAACCGGAAATTTGTGGCCCTCTAATTCTACGTCACAACCCTCTATCACCTCGGAAATCCTGGTAGTTTTACCTATAGCAGTCTCTACATCAAACGGTACATCCACACGTCTACGACTAACAGGCAATTTGCACAGAAAGTAGCAGAAATAAAACTCCTACTGGCACCCGAATCAAAATACAGAGGCTAAGGTTTGGTTCACCAAAAACGTACCGGACACAACGTCAGGGTCCGTCCTAGCCTCTTCTTGCGTCATTGTGAACGCCCTGGCCTTTGCCCTCGGTGCTTCTCCTCTCGTCTTCTTCTCCCTGAGCCCTCAGCCCTCGGCTTCCTGCAATCTTTGCTCATATGACCACTTTCCCCACAGTTAAAACACTTGCCCATTCGGCAATCCTTGGCCATATGCCCTGTCTTCCCACACTTAAAGCAGATGTTGGATCCCCATTTGCACTCCCCCGAGTGCTCTCTACCACATTGGCCACACTTCCTCATCCCAGCTCCAGACATGATCACACGGCGGTCATCCACCCTTGCTTCTTGTTACTTGTCGAGGTATCACCTCGACCAAACCTCTTTCCCTGCTAACTTTTCTCGCTACCTCCCTTCTTACCACTCTCAGCCTTCACCACCCTAGCCTTTCATCGTATAGTCTCCCAGCCAAATCTACTGCCGACCTAAAAGTACTCGGTCGGGCAGTAATCAAGTGCGTGCGGATGTCGGCCGGCAACCCCTGGATATACCGGTTGATCTTTCGAGACACCGGCGTCACCTGGTCCGGCACCATTCTCGCCATCTCGTTGAATTTGGTGGTGTACTGTTGGTGGGTCATCGTACCTGCCTCCAGCTGTAGGAACTCTCTTTCGATTTTATCCATTTCCCGACGAGGACTGAACTCTCGATCACTATACTCTTCAACTCGGACCACTTCATTCTTCCGATGGCCCTGCTATCCTCGGCCTGGACTATATTGTCCCACCAGCATAAGGCCGACCCGTGAAAGAGTGGGTAGCAAACTTCACCTTCTTGTCCTCCTGGCAATCACTAATATCGAGGACAGCTTCCATTTCCCTCACCCATTGGTGAGCATCAGCCGCAGTGCCAGAACCGTCAAATGTAGGGGGCTTGCACCTCATGAATGCCCATAATTACAACCCCGTGTTGTCTCTCGTACCGGCTCTCCTCCTCTTCCTCTTCATTATCAGATAGAACCGTTTCCGGCTCTTGTTGCTCCTGTCTTCCTGAGGACCTGTTCCTCTCTTTTCTTTCACCTTCCCTGACAGCCTTAATACCTCGGTCACCACAGACGGTAAGATCGTCTGCATGACCTGATGTACCTCCTCAACCACTGCCTCTTTTACCGAGGCTCTCAAATTAGCGCTTCATCTACGCCCTCCTGATGTGGAGTATGGGTTCTTCATGAACCACTTTCTCCACCCTAGGTCTTCCTCTTATGGCTCGTGGTTCAGCACCACGTCCGCCACCGCCTCCACCCCGGAAGCTTTAGAAGATCTACCACCCGCCATTCTCTATCACACTGAAAGGTTCAAATACTAACACGGTCATTCAAGGAAATAGCTCAGTTTATGTCAAGTATAGTAAGTCCCTAATTACAGTGGCCAGTTGTGATTAGCCACCTACTTTACTCTTCGCACCCGAGCATCACCCGTCCTGACTACATTAGTATCTAAATCTAGCAGTACACATAAATCACATCACATGCGCACATAATACCAGTTAATCTTTTAAGAAAATACCTGATGGCACGCAACTACTCAGATGGCATTCTCTTCCTTCCTGTCCCATTTTCAGTTTAGTTTTAGGTTTATTTGAAAATTTACCCGTTTACTTAAATGTTTGCTCTGATACCAACTTGTAAGGCCCCACTCCCGGGCACCTCACGGTTAGTCGTTCATCGCACATAAAAACATTTTGGTATACATTCATAAGCATCTTAGATAAACAACATACATTAAGAAATAACGCAGCGGGGAATTAATAAGAAATACATTCTCATTTCATCATAAAAGCTTTTACAATGCATTACATCGTTGACCTGATTACAAAATAAAATTTCTTTACATTGCCTATCTTTACTATGATTGCTGCTGAAGCATATGAAACCGAGGATTTCATAAGTAATCCCGTTATGTGAATCTCAACAATCATAGGGTCATAACAGTGACCTCTAGTATAAAAACATTAAAAATTTTCATCATAAAGAAGATTCCTTAAGTAATCCCGTTTATCAAGATTTTTAAGGAAGGTTCCTTAAATAATCTTGTTTATCGGGATCCACAAGGAACACTTGACACTTGCATGCAACATAGTGTGTTGCATGCATTACGGGCCCACAACGCATGATGTTGCAGCATTATCAAAAGGAGAATGCCATCCCAAAAGAGCTGAGTAGCCGCCTCGTGCCATCCCCAGCAACACTACCTGCCAACTGGAAAAACAATAAAAAGTCAGCGTTGCTGAGTGAGTTCTAGTTTATAATAAACGTAATAAATTTCCATTAGAGACCGTTATTCACATGATCATACATCATACGTACACAGAGATAATATTCATTATTATCTTCATCATTCGTTATATATCATTATCTTTAACTTCTCATATGGATCCTGTCAGGCTTTACCACTTCATAGCACTCGGCTATGATTACTGTGGTCGAATAACAAGGATCCCGTTTCATCTTCGCTTGCACATTGAAAAGTTTTTGTACCAATACCATATGCTATACCCCGATCATTATTAGCTACTGGGCCGAAGTCAACATATGAACAACAAAACGTATGCCACAGTACTAGTAGGTAAGCGGTAGAGGTACCATGACCATGGTCAATCACAGAGAAAGACCAATCGCGTTATTCAATGCTTGCAAGACTTAATTCGTTCGTTCATTAATGCATGTATTCATCATCATCTTTCTTTTCATTTATTCGTTAATACATGCATTCATCATCATGTTCCTCTTTCATTTTTTCACTTTACGTTACATAATACTTCATTCGTTCATTTCCATAATTCGTAAAGTTTCGGAAAGATAGACATACATAATCATAAGGAACATACACATATCATTCATTTATCATCATACAAGGCATCATACATATATGGTATGCAGTAGGTATACCCATGCAACATCATCATCATCATCATGCCTAGGTTACTCGTCTACCCAAGTAAATCAGGTCTTGCTAGACTTATATCCGCATTCCTCATTCTGACTCATCCGCATTAGTCTAACCATCCGCATTGGTCAATGCGGATGAGTAATACCTTAGCTGCATTTCATGAACTTTGTCCGTATTGGTCAATGTGGTTGGCAATTGCCTTACCGCATTTCATAGGCGTCCGCATTAGTCAATGCGGTGAGATGCCTTGGCCATTTCATTCCATTAGACAATGCGGACGATGTAATGTCTGGTCCGCATTCTTTAGCCTTCCGCATTGGTCAATGCGGTTCCCTGCCTTGACCGCATTCGCTTGGTCATTCGCATTGGCTAATGCGGATGACCACCTTAGCCAACTTTGCCTTGGCAGTCCGCATTGAGCAATGCGGTTGAGCGTGGCAACCTGCAACTCAACCATTCTCATAACTCATCATCTTTACATCTCTAAAGCACAGAATCATCATATTATGCATCTAGATTCACCTAAACATCATGTATACCATTCTAGCACATACCGTAATAGTATACCTATGAATTCATGCGTGGACTATATATGTCTGTTCTGAAACGTTCACACCAGCTTCCCGAACAGATCGTATACACGTATACATACACATACATACACATACATACACGAGTTAACACCCGAAACTTGAAAATAGTTTTAAGATGTGTTCCAGCCCCAAAATCATTCAAAAATGCAATAAAGAAGGGGTCTTAGAACTCACATTGTGTTGCTGGGTATGGCTTCTTCAAAATCAGTCGCCGTGGAACCCAGTACCTCGAATTCGTCTTCTTTCTTCTTCTTGTTCTTCCTTCAAAACTCGTAGTCTGCTCTTTCTCTCTCTAAGACTTTCGCTGATTTGGGGTTGTGAGGGAAAGAGTGGGCAGCCTTCCCTATGCATATCAGATATTTTCTTTTCTTTGTACTTTTTACACAAAAACCCCTTCTACTTTTCTTTTCTTTTCCTTTCCTTCCAAAATGCTTTCTTTTCTTTTCTTCTTATTGTTTCTCTTTGTCTAATCAAAATTTCGGGTGTTACGCGTTCAAAAAAAATTATGTTTCTCTCTCCTCTTTATTAATCTAGTTTTATGTTTCGTCTATTTTTATTACTAAAAAAAATTATATGCGTTACATATATGTTTAACTTCATAAGCTACATCTAAATACAGTAAGAAATAATAGTATCTAAAAATAAACAATTACATATATATTTCTTATACTGATACATATAAGTAACTCGTTAATCAACAAAACATGAAATACATATACATAACAACTATTAGTCAACAAACGTGAAAGACATGTAAAATAAAAGAAACTAGTGTTAATATCCACACGCGCGTTGCGCGTCTTGAAAACGCTGTAAATCGATACTCTGTAAACTATCTAAGACAGCAAGATCACACCGAGACGACCACGTGACTACAAAATGTCGGTAACACCACAGTTTGAGACTATAAAAATCAACAATTTTCCACTTTAATATCGGGCTCAGAGTGTGTAAAGAAATGACTCCATCATGTCCGGAGGGCAGTTGCAGGCAATAACCTGCCATCCTACACTCCTTCCAGGGTTAGACAATGTCCTCAATCAATTTTTACTCAGACCCATCAACTCATCACAACCCTTTAGAATGGAAATTAAAAGATGTTACCTGAATCTGTAGCAAGATCCCATAAGCAACGACCCATATGACAGTCATCACAGCCAAGAAACAAAAGCGGCATACACGTCAAAATCCCAGTTTCCATCTTTTTATAAAAGAAGCAAGTCAGCTAAGAAGCACAACCATATTTGACAATCAAGCTATATTTACTATGATACTATTCCACTCTAGAAATGGATTCAAGTTGACGATGCATATACTGCCTACTTAGAGTATGATAGCATGAACCCTCTAAACCCTACTAACTACTGATGCAACATTGTCAAGTTGATAGCTTCACAACAACCAATTACACCACTACACATCATTTTCTGAATTGAAGCAATCCCAAAAAGTGAGTAACTCTTTAAGTCCTAAAAGCATCGGATATATATCAAGTTCCTAGTTCCACTCTAAATTAATCGCAGATATCATGAGTTTAGAATACATGTAATTTCCATTTCCATCTCACTAAATCTATGAACATTGTGAACTTACAATCTCCCATATGGCCATACCAATCAATACTTTTCTACACCTATTGTCAGCCCTCAACAACAAATAAGTAAAAAAACTTCTAATTCAAACTATCATAAAACAAGAAACTTGATCAATCAATCATCTCTCTTCTCTTCCTCAAGCACCATAATTTCAACTTACCAATGGTGATCTGATCCCAACACACCTGAATTAAATCGTATTGTTAGCACAGATCTAGTAACTGTAACTATATCACATCTGCCTAATCCCTCACTTCCAATCAGTGCATGTGTAAAGCATAGTTCCAAAATTCAACCTCTTTTAGCATATCTACAGATTGCAAATTCCTCATAGCATAGTCAGATAAATGTATCGTATCTACTAACTGCTCATCACTAAGTAAACAATTGCTCAAGTATGTCACAAACTACACCATTCAACAATTAAAACAAGATCTCAACAAAAACCACAATCCACATCAAATTAGGGCAAACTTCAAACCACTAACCGCATCAGAACTCGAATTATCAGCATCCTCTCATGCCGAAGCTTCGCGTAGAGCTCCGGCTCCGGCACACCGAACCAGGAGTCCTCCGGGCCTAATCACATCCGGAACAACATCAAACGACACCGTTCCCATATAAAACAGCATACCGGAGATGTACAGCAGAGGCGCAAAGAGGAAAACCCCATGGCGACGTAATAGAACAGATAACACGATCCACGCAACACGCTGTGCGATTGAACGGTTGGAGACACCATCGGGCGATGATGCGATGATGATGGCGATGGTGGTGATGAGCACGACGTCGTGTACACCATCGGCGGCGACGGTGACGATCTGCCATAAGGGGCGGTGTGCAGGAGGTCGCGGGGGGCCGATCGAAGGAGAGGGTGACGATGG
>JABSNV010000561.1:25000-62500 GCA_024085815.1 Flaveria linearis
TGGGTCTGTCATGCAACTGAGTCCAAGCGATTGAGTGAGTCGTGCGACCGAGCCAATACGATTGTGTGTGTCGTGCGAATGAGTCATGCGGATGAATGTGTGCGACTGTGTGTATCGCACGACTGAAGGTCCAGCCGCACGAATGAAAGTTCAGTCGTACGAATGAAGCTAATTCGTACGAATGAAGGCTGAGTCGTGCGAATGGAAGATTGATTCGTGCGATTAGGTGCTGTGTGGTACGACTGAGTGCTTAGTCGCATGAATGGGTATTCAATCGTGCGAATGAAGCTGATTCGCACGATTAAGAGTTGATTCGTGCGAATGGAGTGTCCAGTCATGCGTGTAGTCCTGTCGTGCAATTAGAGTCATGGTGTGTGAATTCTTCCTGTGTGCGGTGTGTGTCGTCGTGTGATGTTAAGGTGACATCGACACGGTTGCCATTGCTAATGACGATCTTTAAGATTAACACTATCAAACTCATTAATGCTATATCAAACCAAGTCAACTTAACATTTCACAATTACCAACAAACTATTCATAACACAAGTGCTTACTAAGTATATCTCTAACAATAATAACACGTTTACACAAACATCATTGACAATGGCAACGTTTCTAGTGCTTGGATCTACATAAGATCTATTGCGCGTGTTTGTGTGCAAGTGTTACCCATGACCGAACCGATACGACCCGACCCAACTAAACAATAATGATGACCTCAGACGCATTATTAATGCCTAACATAACTGTTAATAGGTGATTGGCCGTTCATACATACATACAAGTTTAGGAGTTACATCATACATACTTACCACTTAACATGTGAGTTTCGTGGCCCCTTTTTATGCTTATACAATTGTTTCAATCTTTTACAAACATGGGGGAAAAGTATGCTCACACGTTTTCAATGCTGTACAACATACATACAATTATCATACTTGGAATCAACGTGATACTGTTTTGTGAGTACATATCTGATGCATACATGATGTTACTGTGTGGTTTTTCTTACAACCATTAATTCCTGTGTTGGAACCAACGGATAGATATTAGTAGTACTACTGGGTTGACACCCCCACCCTTGACAGATGGTTACTCGTGAGTACCATCACACTGCCAGGAACGGGCCTTGGGTGAATATATTCCGACAAGTTGCTGTGTGTACGTCATTAGGTTTGGTTGTATAAAACTCACGGTATGTGATTTTACTTGCTTATAACTGTATGCACGGTATTCCACTACAAACACTATACAGCATCAATTACATGTTTACAATTTAAACCTGCGAAGCTCACCAACATTGTTGTTGACAATTTGAGCATATTTTTCAGGTAACAATGAGAACTAAAGATCTAGGAGTGCTAACTTAGTAGAGACTCTAGGATGCATTTTTGAGACTGAACATACATGATGAACAATTATTTTGTACATTGTTGCAGTCCATCAAACAATTAACATTCTTTTGGATACTTGTTCCCATGTTGTGGGAATTACATACAAGAATACAATTTTTGTGATTATGTGAATCATTTATATGAGTCAATTACAAGTTTCTATTTAGGCTTATGGCTATGCTGTCGTGAACATTGACTAAACACGACACAAGTCTCCATTTGTGCCGGGTGTCGTCATGACACGCTTTGTCATCAATCACATACATATTGCATCTCTATTGTTAACCATGTGTTATGACGATCCCGTCTCGCTCTCATCCCCGTGTTTCCGCTCTCAGCGGGGGTGTGATAATTTGCCCCAGCCTTAACAGGGTTGGGTGGAGAACTTGTTATTGGTGAGTACACGTCTTATAAATTTGATATGATGTTTATTATTTATATACTTGAAAATATTTTAACACATTTACAACTATAGTTTATGATTACATTGTATTTCTAAGCTAAATGAAACAGACAATGTAGTTGTAAGTTAAATGGGAGCATCTATACAATAGTTGCATATTAGTTTATTTAGAAAGTATATGATTTACCTTACTTTGTTATTAATAGGTGAACTACCTCGGGAAGTTGATTTATCATTCAGAACTCTCAGCCAGAAAGATAAGGGGAAGGGTATCGCTGACGAAGGTGTACCAAGATTCTGGGAAAGAATAAAAATAGATAAACACACAAAAAATGCATCGAAGTGGGTAAATCATAAGAATATAGGTAAGCATTATTTAGTATAAATATACTAAAATTACATTATATGATCACTATAACAAGAGATTACATTGTATTATAAAGTAATAGTAGTAGTCAACGTAGTAGTTGCTTAAGTTAATACGTAATGATTGTAATCTTATTAATATTTAAATCAGGAGGAGATTTGGATGTAGCTTTTGGACTTGTAAAGGGGATGGATAAGGAAGACTTTGTAGCGGACATGGGAGATGAAAGGTTTAGCGAGGACATATGAGTAGAAAAAGGAACACGAACAAAGGAAGCATAAGCAGTAGAACCGCAGAGTAAAGGTACGATTTGTATTTTTATATCATAACGTATGTAAGTGCTATAATATTTTATGAAACACATATTTTGGGTTTTCCTAAGTAGAAACAGGTCCTTGTTTATAAGATATATGCACAAGCTTAGACAATATTTGGAAAAATATTATGAAAATTACATTATACGATCATTGCAATAAGAGATTACATCGTTTTATAAAAATAATAGTAGTAGTCGATGTTGTAGTTACTTACACTTAAGACCTAATCATTGAAATCCTAATAATAGTTCAAGAAAGTGGGGATTTTGGTATAACTTTGGCACCCGTAAAGAAGACGGGTAAGGCGGAGGTTGTAGCGGTAATGGGAGTTGAAAGATTTAGCGATAACATAGCATTGGAAAAAGTAAAACAAACAAAGGAAGCGGGAGTGGAGGAGCATAGTAAAGGTATGCTTTATATTTTTGTATAAGCACGTATGTAAGTGTTATAATAATTTATATAACGCACATTTGGTGTTTTTTGAAACAAAGAAGCAGGTCCGAGTTTAGAGGTATTTGCACTAGCTTAAACAGTAATTTGGATGAAGGAATGATTACTGTTTAGTGGTGGTCTATTTTATGTTTTTAAAGGAATTTATTCTAAAGATTAACACAATCTTTATAATAATTTTACCCTGTAATTATAGTTTCCATTGACTTGTAAAGTAAATGTGGTGGTACTAGTAATAGTAAGTTAATGTGTTTTGTGGATTTGGATGAATAATTGATTTTAACAGAGTGTAATTAATCATTTTCTGGTTATAATAGCAAATGTTGCCAGCAAGGTTGATGTATCTTTCTAACACGGTGAGAAGACAAATAAGGGTGACAGTGTAGCGGACATAGGAGGACCCATTTTAACAAGAACAATAACTATTGAAAATGATAAACACCCAAAGGTAGAAAAGGTGGAAACCGAACAAAGTGAAGGTATGAGTTATATATCCTTTTTATAAAAATTCGTTTTCAAAATTAAGAGATACGTTTGAGAATATTCAGAAAGTAATAATTGATGTAATTTGTTTAAAATTTAGATTTAAGATGTAAGCGTTGTCGTAGTTTGTTGTTGACGTACAGTAAGTTGGTGCTACATTTGCATTAAGGTAAAATGAAAGCATATCAATAAATGTAAATGATATCTTTAATTAATTAGGCATTGTAATTGCAGACAAAAAAACTCGAAACAATTTAGTGGAGACAAACATGTACATGATGAAGAAAAGAATGAACATTCTACGAAGGAGATGGAAGTGAATCCAAAAAAGAAAAATCTAACCCTAACACCCTTTCAAGAAAGTCTAGGTATATTGTAAATATCTATATTTGTGGATGGGAATCAATAGTTTTGGTCACATTAAATTGTGTTAATATAAAAGACATGATGAAATGTAAATATTACATGCAGCTATAAAAGTGCCACACCTTTTTTTTGCTGAATATGTACCACAACAAAAAATTATTGAAGAAGGTACAGGTTTGGTGTTTTTTTTTAATTTTATAATAAAAATATATGGTAAAATGTATATGGTGGTAAAATTTCAGCGAAGGAAAGGAAAAGAAGGTCTCGTTTAAGGAATCCAGCTCCAAAGATTATGGTAAGCCGAGTTATAGTTTGGGATTATCACAAGATGAAATGGAAGCAAAGATGATGGAAGGTTTGTTTCCAAATTCTACCTGTTATAGGAATATCAGTTATACGGCTACAGAGTTAAAATTACATTCAGTTGCTAGTTATAATATGTTCAGGAAAAGAGAATGAAAAACAGAAGGAAAAAAGCAGTGTTTTTAGATAAAAGCAAGTCAATTGATTATTCGAAGCCAAGTTTTAGTTTGGGGTTATCGCAAGATGAAGTAGAGGCAAAGGAGATGGAAGTTTTTTTCAAATAAATATATTTTCATATACTATTAGATAATTCATACATTACGTATGTCTCTGTTGACGTAATTGTATACTACGTCACGTCCGAACATTATAAGAATGTAGTAAACTGATATCACATATGTTTACTAATATAGTTTGATTATTGGCGTAGGGTCATGTGAATTTGAAAAAGATAAAGCACAAAATAAGGAAAAACCATGCGGGAGTTTGGTTAGTATAGTAGGGTTAAAAGGACCAAGCTACAGCTTGGGTTTATCGCAAGAGGGGACACAGAGGGTTGAGGAGAATGTAAAAGGAAAGTAATTTTTTCAGTATATAAGCTGTTATATGTAATATTTTATTGAATTAAATAAGTAATTTTTTAAAAAGAAATTGCGTAGGTGAGTGAGATAGATGAAGATATGGATGGAAGTAACGATGGAGATAGTAAAACAGAAAGCGTTGAGTTATCGAATAATGAAATTGTAGCTGAGAAATTAATATACGTCTTGTAATTTTATCCTACATAACCATATAGTTAGGATATGAGTTTCAATGTAATACATCTTCTTTAATGAATTTGAGTTCCATAAAAATATACTATCACATATTGATGTAAACTAATCTTTTTAAACAGATAATTCTTACATTACGTATGTCTCTATTGACGTAATTTTATACTACGTCACATCCGAACATTATACGAAGTTAATAAACTTATATCACGTATGTTTATTAATATAGTTTGATTATTGGTGCAGGGTCATGTGAATTTGTAAAAGATAAATCAGAAAATAAGGATAGATCACGCAGGAGTTTGGTTAGTACACAAGAGTTAAAAGGATCATGCTACAGCTTGGGTTTATCATAGGAGGGGACACAGAGGTTTTAGGAGAATTTAAAAGGCAAGTAATATTTTTTCTGTATATACCAAGTTATATGTAATATTGTATTGAATTAAATAAGACATTCTTGAAACAAATACTGAGGAAGTGAGTGATATAGATGAAGATATGGATGGAAGTAACGAGATAGATAGTCAAACCGTAAATGTTGACTTAGCAAAAACTGAAACTGTATATGATAAATGTGAAGCTATTAACTATTATATTGATGTAATGAGGTTATAATAGGATAAAAAATGTTTCTTGCTATAACATAATTATTATTAATGATGCAGGTGATTGGTGAAATAAGAAAAGATGTTGTACGATAAAGACAATTTCGTCAAAGTGTAAATCATCATTCAGGAGCAAGGTAACAATCATATCAAATAGTTTTACTAAAGAAGAAGAGTCAATCTAGAAATTTATTTCAAGGAGTTGAATCGTAAGTTTCGTTATATAATAAGCTCTTAATTTATTACGTGTTTCCAAAAGGTAATAAAACAATGTATAAAACATATTTGTATTCCCTCCTTACAGTGAAGAAGCAGGAACACTAAAAATGAGGGGACGAGTAGGAGTGCAAGTTATAAAACAACTGGTATAGTGAACAGGTCTTTGATACGAAGGCTGGAACAAGATCTGAGATGTTTATTCTACGATCATTAAAACCGGACACCCAAGTGTACGACAACGTCATTGATTGCTGGGCTTGTGTACTTAACCATGATGAAAAACTTAGGAGCACAGATTCCTCACATAGACTGTTTTGTGGACACCAAACATTTGTAAGTCAGATATACATCAAACACCGAAGTTTGTTGACTGTTTGGTTGAAATAATAAATATACGTGTTGTAATTGTCTTCTACATCACTATATAATTAGGATACGATTTTAATGTACTTTACGTGTTGTAACTGTCTGCTACATCACTATATATCAGATATTGATGTAAATTATTCTTTTCAAACAGATGGAATGGATGTTCAACAACAAGGAGAAGACAGAGGAGCAACGTTTAAAGTCGTTATCAAAAAAAATTTTCGAAGCAATCGGAAGGGTAGAAAAGGGAAGGGATCTAAAAGAATATGACCTGGTTTTTTCAGAATTCTGGAAAACAGACATTTTTATTTAATAGTTTTCGAGCTTAAGAGTCCAGCTATCTACATGATAGATAACATGGATCCAATTGAGACGGTGGTTAGCATGGAAGACCATGAAGATTACTTTAAAAAGACACTCCGTATAAAGTGGTAAGTTAATAAAAAGGTAGCAGAGTAAATAAATTTATTGTAGACTGAATTATTAGTTTATTAATAAGTTTTACTACATTGTAGTTTGATGTAAATTGTCAATTTGTACAGAAACATATGTTGTTCAGTACTTGAAGAGATGGAGGAATCCAAAATGAGAGAGACTTCAGAGTGAGGAGGTGGATAGACTGGAGTTGGACTGGGCAACAATTGAAAACGTTAAAGACTGTATTGTTTTTACGATGCGTCATATGGAGGTATTCATGGGAAGCTACAGTGGATCATTTAATTGTGGTTTTAAAAAGACTGAAAGCAGAAAGAAAACACAAATTAACATATGAAGAAAGAAATATGCAGCAAAGATCATACTATCTGACATTAGTATCGTAAAGGAGGAGGCTCGTAATGCAGCCTTAGGAAAGTCCAAAAAATGAAAAATTACATGAAAGGGGGATATGTGTTGAAAGACAAGTTTTGATTGTTCGATTCGTGCAACCATTTTGTACTAAACAAGTAATGTAGTCTTAAGTATGCGTTGGGGTTGGACTTGTTGATGTAAGTGGTTGTATGCTTGAATTTTAAAAGACTAGTAATGTATGCAATTCTATCGTTAATCTTTTGTAAAATATTGTTTTTATTGAAAATCATAAATAGTGTGTCGCTACAATGTAGTTTATAGAAATTCAAGGTTATTGATTTTGTGGAAGTTCATCACAACTATAATTTCAGTTTACAATAAAATTGGTTTATTAATAGAAATTGAAAGAAATAACATAAGCTAGAAGTGTTACACTATCAATTTAACAAAAAACAAATCCGACAGATATATAAAGTACAAATGTATAATATAGAGGGTACACTATCAATGTAACAAAAAAAACAAACCTACAAAGTAAGATGTATAATATAGACGTTCCACTGCATTGCAATGTTACGCTACAATGTAAACTGTGGGTATGAAAATCCAAAAACAAAACAAAGTAAATGGGAGGTAGTTACATTTAGAATACTAATAATATTGTATTCTGTCATTAATCTTTTATAATAATGTTTTTATGTGTTGGACCAAAAGAACCAATGAGCCAAGATCAGGAAAACCTCTAAGTCCCATATGTCATCACAACAACTGCTGAAGACCTTCTTCAGCAGTTTGACAAAGTCTGAAGAATCAAAGTCTGAAGATCAAAGATCTGAAGTACAACAGCTGAAGATCCCAAAGTGCTGAAGATAAGTACTGAAGTCTGAAGTACTGAAACATACAAGTACTGAAGACTTCAAGTACTGAAGACAAGTGCTGAAGATCAAAAGTTGAACTGAAGAACTGAAGATCATCTACTGATGCACAAAGTCTGAAGACAAAGACTGAAGACATCAGCTGATGACATCTACTGAAGTCATCAGCTGATACATCATCTGAAGCCCAAGTCTGAAGAACAAGTGGCGAAGCTTCAGAGTTTGTCACAACAGCTGAAGAAGTCTTCTTCAGTTGTTGTGATGGTTTTTTCTCTTTCAGTAGTTTTGTTTATCTTTTCAGTAGTTTGTACAACAGCTGAAGAGCTTGTTCTTCAGCTGTTATAGTTCAGTAGTTATAAACGACTGAAGAGTTTGTTCTTCAGTCGTTGTAGGCTTTCAGTAGTTTCCTTTTTCAGTACTTGTAATAGGTAGACAGCTTTTGTAAGAAGATGTCAGATGTTGACATCTTCAGTAGTTTTATGTTCTATCAGCTGTTAGTTTAATAATCGGTTGATGTCACTGTCAAGTGACATCATCATTCATCCTTTGCCGTCTATAAAAGGATGGTGAACCATGCTGTATTAGGTGCCGAAACGTGTAAAGTTAATAGAAACATCTTTTCGCAGAACTTTTCTCTTTCTCTATGTTTGTACTTTTACATGCAATATCTTTTGAGTTCTTGCTGTAAACGCTAATTTTGTGCTAAATCCGCTGCAAAAACAATCTAATTGATCAAACTAGAGGCTGAGATCCTGTCAAATGGTATCAGAGCAGGTTAATCATTGATCGATTTCACTATTGATCATTTGAAACTGCTCTTTTGATCTCTACGTTTGATTGAATTAGCAATTTGCAAGAATTAGCCATAAAGAGTGAGTTTCTGCTGTTTCTGGCCAAAAACTTGAGGTCCTCTGGTGGTTTCGAGCTACATTTGTTTTGCTTAAACTTGTTTTTGACTAAAACCTGAGATGACGACACTAACTAACGATCCTCACAATACTGGTTCCTCAACCAAGCCTCCGATGCTTATGAGGAACGAGTATAACATATGGCAACGTCGTATGCTTCACCACTTGTCTGTCAACAGTGCTGGTTGTTGGAAGTCAGTGGTTCATGGACCATACAAGCCTATGGTGAGCGTCCCTGAATCAAATGAACAGGTTCCGAAGAAACCTGAACAATATTCGGACGAAGATCTTAAGCTGTTCGAGATAGATGCTATAGCCCATGGAATTTTAGCCATGGCTATTCCAAATGAGATTTATTCGGGGCTTTTGCATCATGAAACTGCTCATGACCTATGGGTTGCTCTGAAGGAACAATTTGGAGGAACCGATTCGGTCTTAGCAAATAATAGGGAAATCCTCGCCCAACAATATGAGACATTCTCTCATAGGAAGGGTGAGACTCTGACTCAGCAGTTTGAGCGGTTCTCTTGTTTGATTTCTGAGTTGAAGATGGTCAAACAAGAGTACTCCAACAGCCAGATGAACAACAGGTTCCTCAGATCACTGCCTGAGAGATGGGACACTTATACCATTGTCCTACGCTCCAGTGCAAATCTGGATACTCTATCTCTCACCCAACTTCATGGGAAACTGCTCATATTTGAGAGAGAGATAGAGCAAAAGAGGAAGTTGTCCACCTCTGGCAAGCTCGCTGATGACTTTGTCCAAGGCAATGCTGCCTTGATAAGTCAGGAGTCAGAATATGCTGCATCAGAAAGTTCTTATGATGAGCATATTGATTTCTCTACCAACTCTGAACAAGCTTTTGTTGGTGTTAGTAGTAGTTCAGGAAGCAGTGGTGATAATCTGTGTTTTCTGATGGAGGACTTGAAGGGCATTCCAGATGATGATCTGGAAGAGATGGATATTTTGAACCAAATGGCAATGATAAATATCAGATCTCAGAAGTTCTACAAGAGAACTGGCAGGAAATTCCATGGTCTCTCTGGCAAAACCAAAGTTGGTTTTGACAAGAGCAAGTTGAGGTGTCACAAGTGCCAAAGGCTTGGACACTTTGCTAGAGAGTGTAGATCATCTGGATCTATCTCCTCTGCACCCTTTGTGACTTTTCCCAGCAATAGCTCACAGCACAGAGGGCAACATTCCTCCAGTTCTGGCCATCCATCACAAGCACAGGCATCACCTGCTTATTTTGTGCCTCAGGGTCATATGCCATACCCATACCCCTGCTACTATGTGCCTCAGCCCAGTCAAACTCAAGCACCTTCTGTTCAACCACCACATGCTCTTCCTGAGCCTCAATCTTCCTAATCTCATCATCACACACAACCTCAACAATATAGCTTCTTCACCCCCAAGAGTTGTTGACTAGTAGTCTGCCAGATGATCTATCTGGTCAGGAACAACTACTCCAAGGTGCTGGTCAACATGGTGGTGATAATCCATTTGGAAATCTTGCTCTGATGGCCATTGAGTCTGCTGAGGGGTCATCATCCAATGCCTCATCGCAGGTATCCACTGAGGCTAAAGCCAAGCTTTGTTCTGAATCATGCATAGCAGCATTTGCTTCTATTAGAGAAGCAAATATAGCTTTAATAGATAAAAACCTTGAGCTAGAGCACACAATCTCCAAAAAGAAAGCTGATTTTGAGGCTGCACTAACTGAGAAAAATGATGAGATTTACAAGCTTAAATGCCAAATCAAAGATGATAAAGCTAGGGAAGATGTACTTCTAGAGAAGTACAGAGACCTCATGGAAACTCTTGCAACCACCCAAGTTGAGTGTGATCGATGGGTGCAATCATGCAAGGGTTTTGAAATGCTTCTTAGCAAGCAATCAGCTTCCAATGTGAAGTTTGGCATTGGTTATAATCACACTCCTCCTCCTACAGATTTTACTTCAAGAGCAGAAGTTGAATCTGATGGAGAGAGCAATAACCAATCCTTCTCATCATATGACCTACTATCTTCTGATTCAGCATCATCAGAGATAGAAGTCAGCATTAACTCCTGCCAAAACCAATCAGCTGATGCTACAACAGCTGATGGTTCAAATGCTGACTGTCACATGATCAAAAGGTTGACCAACTCAGGTGTTGTCACTAGAAGTACTGAAAGTACTGGAGAGCAAGTGATAACATCTGAAGTTCAAACCTCAACTACTGTTAGCACTAAAGAGAAGAAAACTAACAGTAGAAAAGTTTGAAGACAGCTAAAGAGGAAGTCAGGAAAGCAGGCACTACAAGGAAGAAAACTGCTAGTACTGATGGCAAACAGCTGAAGAACAAGTCTTCAGCAGTTTCATCCTCTTCAGCTGATGATCAACATAAGATGAAGAAGAAGCCATGTGAGATATGTGGCTTGTTCAATCATCTTACTAATGATTGCTGGTACAAAAGGGGTTCCAAACTCAAACAAAAAGAGAAAATCAATGTGGACATCAATAAAATGAAGAATGTGTTTGAAACCAAGTTTGTACTAGCAACATCCAAGCCTGAAATCCCTAAGCCCAAAGCTAAATCTAAAAAGAAGGTAGGGGTTACTCAGGAAACAGCTGAGGTTGCTCAAAAGAAGATGGTACAACATAGGAATCCATCATCAGCAAATCCCAATGTGTCTGAAGAGCTGAAAGCTTTATCACAAAGTCAGACACAACTGGTGATGATGGTTCAACATCTAATGGGAAGAGTCAACCATTTAGATGCTCCTGTGTTGAATCCACAGAAAAGGAAGTCCAAGCCAAAGGGTTCCTCTTCTGCACCATCTCCTTCACCTCAGGCTGTCACACATAACACACCTGTTAGTGCTGCACCTGTAGTTGAGAACAGACCCAAAACCAAACAGGTTTGGGTCTCTAAGACTAACTAACATGTGGTTATGATTGCAGGGTTCTTCAACATGCCATAGAAGCATCTGGTATGTAGACAGTGGAGGATCCATGCACATGACAGGAAGCAGGTCCCTTCTTAATGACTACTCTTAAGGGAAGAAGGGATTTGTCTCCTTTGGCAATGATGCAAAGGGTTACATCATCGGAAAAGGCTTTGTTTCCAATGGGGAAATAAGGTTTGATGATGTTAACCATGTGGAGAATCTCAAGTACAACCTCTTGAGTGTCAGTCAAATGTGTGATAAAGGCCATGTTGCCCTTTTCACAAGCCAGAACTGTCGGATTCTGTCATCCAAAGTTCTGAGTTTGATTGACAAAGTGTTGGATGAATACACTCTCCTGAAGGCCAACAGGACAGGAAGAGTGTATGCCTTAGATCTTTCCAAAAAGATAGATCTAAAAGGCCATCCTTGCCTATTCTCCAAGGCCTCTCCTCAAGAGTCTACTCTATGGCATAGAAGGCTGGGGCATGTTAATTTCAAGAACATGAACCAGCTGATAAGCCATGGTTTAGTAAGAGGATTGCCTTTGGAAGGAGTTCAAGTGCGAAGATGACTGCACTGCTTGCTTAAAAGGAAAACAACACAAAGTTTCATTCCCTTCAATAGAAGAACCAAAGTCCACTGCCTGCTTGCAGCTCCTGCACATGGATCTCTTTGGTCCTGTCAGAGTAATGAGCATGGCAAAGAAGAAATACTGCCTGGTAATTATGGATGATTATTCCAGGTTTGTATGGACTTTCTTCTTGCACTCCAAGGATGAAGCAGCCAAGACTATCATGAACTTTGTGTTATTTGTAGAAAAGCAGTATTCCCTGCAGGTCAAGTGTGTGGGGAGTGACAATGGAACAGAGTTTAGAAACCACACACTTGATGACTTCTACCTGTCCAAGGGAATTAAAAGGCAGTTTAGTATTCCTAGAACTCCTGAGCAGAATGGAGTGGTGGAGAGAAAGAACAGGACTCTCATTGAAGCTGCAAGGTCAATGTTGGCTGACTTAGGGCTGCCACTGACCTTTTGGGCTGAAGCTGTCAATACAGCTTGCTATGTACAGAATAGAGCTTTAGTGAATAAGAGGTTGATGAAGACTCCTTATGAATTTCTTCATCATTTGGCTCCTCTGATTTCATTCTTTAGAGCCTTTGGGTGTCCATGTTTCATTCTCAACACTAGCAACCCACTCCAGAAGTTTGCTAGTAAGGTGGATGCAGGGTATTTTGTTAGATATTCATCAACTTGCAAGGCATACAGAGTCTTCAATTGTAGGACAAAGGTGGTTGAAGAAACTCTGCATGTTAAGTTCAATGAATCTCCAAAGGACAAGATTCCACAAAACCCTGTGGAGTTGTTTGATCTGGACATACTGCAATATGTTCCTTATCAACCTCCAGCTGTTGAGCCTGTCAATAGTTCTCCACCTGGTGGTACTGATGATGATGTAGTCAGTACTCACCTCTTCAGGATTAGTGACAACCTGCCTGAGTCCACTAACCCTGATGCTCCTGTAGCCTCAGCAGCTCCATCCACAACAAATGCTGATGAGATCTCTGCCTGCTCTACTTCATTTGAGCTGCCATCTTCTACATGGTTTCAGGAATCTCCATCACCATCTGTTGCTGCTGATGGGTCTACAAACACTTGCACAGACATTATAGTCTATCAAGAGCTGAAGAATCACCCCACATCTCAAATCATTGGTGATATCAATGCTGGAGTTTCAACCAGGAATCAATTGTCCAACTTCTGCTTCTATGCTCTCTTCATCAGTCAGCAAGAGCCAAAGAACTATCATGTTGCTTTAAGAGATAATGGATGGGTGGAAGCTATGCAGCTTGAGCTTCTTCAGTTCAAGAAACAGCAAGTGTGGGAGCTTGTTCCATTACCCAAAGGTAAGTGTGCTATGGGCACCAAATGGGTATTTAGGAACAAAACAGATGAGAAGGGCCAAATCATCAAGAACAAGGCCAGGCTGGTTGTCCAGGGGTTTGCACAAGAGGAAGGCATCGATTATGATGAGACCTTTGCCCCTGTGGCCAGACTGGAAGCAATCAGACTATTCTTAGCTTATGCTGCCTTTCACAGTCTTAAGGTTTATCAAATGGATGTCAAAAGTGCCTTCTTATATGGAAAAATAAAAGAAGAAGTTTATGTGTGTCAACCACCAGGCTTTGAGGACAATAAACATCCTGATTGGGTGTACAAGCTTGATAAGGCTCTTTATGGGCTGAAGCAAGCTCCTAGAGCTTGGTATGAGACGCTATCAACTTTTCTTCTAGAGAATAAGTTCACTAGAGGCACCATTGATAAAACCTTATTCATCAAGACTGTGGGACAACATAAGCTCCTTGTTCAAATTTATGTAGATGACATCATCTATGCATCCTCTGATCTAAAGTTGTGTGATGAATTTACAAAGCTCATGAAGCTAAGGTTTGAAATGAGTGCTATGGGAGAATTACAGTTCTTTCTAGGTTTGCAAATCAAACAACAGGATGATGGAATCTTCATCCATCAGTCCAAATACTCCAAAGAGTTGTTGAATAAGTTTGATTTACAAACCTGCAAACCTTGTTCTACTCCCATGAGCAGCATCACACAACTAGATGTAGATCAGAAAGGTAAAGCGGTTGATGAAACCCTTTACAGATGTATGATTGGGTCCTTGATGTACCTTACAGCTTCTAGACCAGACATCATGTTTGCAACATGTGCCTGTGCTAGATTTCAGGCTGCACCTAAAGAATCCCATTTGATTGCAGTCAAAAGGATCTTTAGATATCTACAAGGTACCAAATCACTAGGTCTTTGGTATTCAACTGGGCATTCTTCCAAATTAGTTGCTTTCTCTGATAGTGACTATGCAGGATGCAAAGTCACCAGAAAATCCACTTCTGGTGGTTGCCAATTCCTAGGCAATTGTTTAGTTTCTTGGCAGAGTAAGAAACAAACATCAATTGCTACATCCACTGCTGAAGCTGAGTACATTGCTGCTGCAAGTTGTACATCTCAGATACTCTGGCTTCAGAACCAACTCTTGGATTATGGCATTACAGAGACTAAGACTCCATTACTAATGGATAGTGCTTCAGCTCTTTGTATTGTTAAAAATCCAGTCCAGTACTCTAGGACCAAACATATAGAGATCAGACATCATTTTATCAGGGATTGCTATGAAAAAGGTCTGATTGATCCTAAGTTTGTGCCTAGTGCTGATGAGCTTGCAGATATCTTTACTAAGCCTTTAGATAGTGCCACATTCCAAAATTTGGTACTAAGGCTTGGTATGCTGCAGCTAGATTAATTTGACCAAATGCTGATGCTCTCACTTCACAAGTACTGATGAGTATAGGTCAAATATAAGTACTGATGAGTAATTTAGTCTTCAGCCTTCACAAACTACTGAAGACTAAAATGCTTCAAAGTACTGATGTACATTATTTGTTGAAAACAACTGATGTAGTAAGGTGGATTACAACTACTGATGTATTATTTTCAAACAAATAAGTACTGAAGAACAAATTTTGTTCACAAGTACCGATGTGTAATCTTACACACAAGTACTGAAGACAAAATTTGTTCACCAGCTCTAAAGGGTATTTCATTAGCACTTGTGAACATCTGATCACAAGAGCTGAAGGCATAAATACTCATAAGAGCTGAAGGGTCAATGAAACATCTGAAAGTCAGCCAAAGAGCTGATGAGTAAAAGTGGAGGCTAGCATGAAACAACTGATTTGACGGAAACAGCTGATGAGTAATTTCTCATCAGCTGATGCCAACAGCTGCTGTTTCATACCCAAACAACTGAAGGACAAAACCATGTCCTCAGTAGTTTAACAACTACTGATGACTAACACCAAGTCCTCATTTGTTTCCAACAACTGAAGCAATACCATGTCTTCAGTAGTTCACAACTACTGATGTCAGTAGTTCACAACTACTGATGTCAGTAGTTCACAACTACTGAAGGCTAACACCAAGTCTTCAGTTGTTACAACGTCTGAAGATGAAAAGCTAGGTTTCAGTAGTTTATAACTACTGAAGACTAACAACAAGTCTTCAGCCGTTTACAACATCTGAAGGACAAAACCAAGGTCTCAGTAGTTTCAATTACTGAAGACTCACACCAAGTCCTCAGATGTTACAACCACTGAAGGTTAAGACCACGTCATCATTAGTTTCAACAACTGATGACTAACACCAAAACCTTCAGTAGTTTTCTTTCAGCCTTTGCCCTACCCTATATATACCCAACCTTCAGAGCTTTTAATTCTCACTTGACCTAACTTCTCAAAAACCTCTGAACTTCCCATACACTATTAATGGCGACCATGCAACTCAAACCTCGACACAACTGTGTTGCTCATCTCACAAAATCGCCATTCTGGGCCAAATTTCACAACGCCGTCGATCTCATGAACGACTCACCTTACCAAACGGCATTTCTTCTAAACCCCACCATCTACACTGACTCCTTCAGAGTTCTGGACGAACATCATCGTCCAAACCGGAGAGAATGATGGCGAGGTCTCTCTCCGGTCCTCCGTCAACAACCACCCAGTGGTTATCACTCCAGCTACTATTCGACAAACCCTAAAGCTGGAGGATGCCACCTTCCCAACCTCTTACCCAAAAGGCGCCCTTGATCTATCTTTCACATCCAACGACTATCAGGGTGACCTATCTGCCTCCACCTTGTTGAAGAAACACTTCCCAGATCCCCAACGTCTCATCTTCCACATGGTGAATGTGTGTCTGGCCCCCAAAACATCTTCATGGGACCAGATGTCAACAAGGTGGCAACAGGTATTATATTCTATCTTTGAGAAACAACCGCTGAACTTAACTGAAATTATATTTTTGGAACTCAAAGACATGGCTGCTAAACCTATTTTAAACCGATGGATTTTATATCCTAGGTTCATTATGGCCATGATAGAAGACCAGCTTCAAGCTGAGGGACTTGTTGGCACTGGGCTCCCTGCCATGGCTGTTCTAGCTGAGGTATACTCCAGGCACAACACCGACCAATCACTAAAACAGGCTGGCCGGCTGTGAAAACCCACGCAGCAGGAACCCACAGCCTCCACCTCCAAATCCAAAGTCCCCACCAAACCAAAAACCAAAAAGAAGCCCACAAAGGCTACTCAGGGAAATGAGTCCCCTGAGGATGCCCCTGCAACACAAAGGCAGGATGTGGCTGCTGGTCCAATTCTCCCAGCAGTCACCACGACTCCACCCACCACAACAGCACAGGCTTCCTCTCAGTAGGAGCCTGATGCAACCACTTTTGGGGCAGCCACACATCTAGAATCTATCTCAATTGAGAAGATTACCATTGAAACGCACATTCCTCCCCATGTGCAATCTGCTTCAAGCCCATCACCCACTGAAACCGCCCCACAAAGCCCTACCCTAATCATTGCTAAAGTGTTGACCCACCTGAGCACTCCACCCTCTCCCAGAAACCAATTACAACTGGGGAGACTCCAACCGAAGAGAGGGTGGACACAAGTGCCGGTGGGATCCCCCGACATAGAGAATCACATGTCTAATCTCCCAGTGTGGCTAGGGAGATAGGACATTCTGGTGAGGCTGCCACTTCCTCTGCATCAACATCTGAGCAGGGTGAAGCTGGTAACATCAATAAGACCTCACCAGAGGCAACTGCCGATGATGGATACAATCCGGAGGCTGGAAGTCCCCAGTACCACGACCAAGGGGCACATGCAATATCTGAGCCACACTCAGAGCATGTATATCCTGACACAATCAGGAGGTCAGGTGATTCAGTTCACACTGATGATGACCTGTGCTTCTTCTATGATGTAGTTGCACAAAACACTATCCTAGAGGATGAGGTAAGCAGACTCAAAGAGCTGCTTGCTAAAATGTCTCAGGATAGAAGTCCATCTGCCACCACTGACCCACAGATGGCACCTTCACCCGAAGGTCTCATAAACACTGAGCCACTCCTACAAACTCGGCCACCTGCCCCTGCTTCTGGCTCTAGCTCTCAGGAACAGAACCCTCCTGAGCAGCTAGATGCTATCCTCCAGAAATCCCTGCCTCTCATCACACCTATAATCACAGAAATTGTGATGAAAACCATTGATGAGAGGCTTCCCACTCATATACAACCCATGGTGGACGTTGCTGTTGCTAAAGCGCTTACTGATAGTCAAACCCCAACCAATGCACCCAAAAAGGGGGAGACATCAGTGCGAGCTAAGAGGAAGAGGGGAGAGGAGGAGATAGAAGTAGGGAGAGAGGAGGTTATTGAGAGGGAGAAGGCTGAGGAGAGTGTTAGGGTGAAGGGGAAGGAGAAGGTGAGGGAGGAGAGTGAGCGAATTGAAGTGGCTGAAATCCAAAAGGATTTCAGTGTCACTTATAAAAAGAAGAAAGGAGAGAAAGAGGGAGAGAAGGGGGATGATGATCTAGCAGTCCTTGTCAAGGAGGCTGATGCTGAGCATAGCCGATCAATGGACTCTGTCATTGATCAGCTGTTCAGGCAAGGCTTTGACTTGGACACTGCTTTGCTAGATCAGGAGATTAGGAGGATGGAGACCAGGGAGATAGAACACCGATGGTCTACTTATAGCTAAGAGGATAAAAATAGACTCGAGGCTATGAGTAGATTCATTTCGAAGTATCTGGGCAGGCCAGTCCTTGATGTCAAGGCATGGACCAGGGACAGAATCTTGGCTATAGCCACCAAGATCTGTTCAGCTGGTGATTTCACCAAAGGACGGGTCGCTGAGGCCCTTTCAGAAGCCGGTGCTGGGAACAGGACCCTGCTAGCAAAACAGACCAAACCATCCCTAATCTTAAAATTGCTAGCAGTGCCTGCCAACATTCCCACATCAACAACCCAAACACAACCCACAAAACCAATCCCTTCACCATCAAAACCCCCAGCCAATGATCCACCCTTGCAGAAGAAGAGAAGGGTGTTGAGGTTGCAAGAAGAAGAAGAGGAGGAGGATGAGGAGGATAGACTGCCTCTTTCAGCAGTCATCCCTCTACCCAAAGCCAAACCTCAAACCATCACTCCCACCTCACAGATGGACACTGTGAGGGTGAAGTTAGAAGAAGAGGAGCAGCAAAGATTACACGATGAGGAAATGCTGAAAAGCATTGACAAATCCTATGCTGCTTCTACTTCTATTATGAATATGAAGAAGGAGGCTCTGAGACTATTCACTCTTAAGCAAACCTATCAATATGATAAGGATAGAGTGAGAACTTGGCCTGATCCTAGGGTGGCTCACAGGATAGTTAAGAAAGATATTCATGTGAGATACAAGAGCCAACTTATGAGAATCGTAGATGAAGTGATCTCCGTGGCTCTTGTAATAACACCCTGGGAGATAGTAGAGGAGTTCGAGAAAGCCTATAGAGCTAAGCAGCCACCCCAAACAATGTTAGAAAATAGGGTGGTGAGGAAGGGCTTAGTCTATAAGAGGCTTGAGAACTTCCATAGGGATGAGCTCAACTTATTGTTAGAAGGAAGACACCCAGATGAATTTGCATATAGGCAAGTCACAACAGTTGAGCTCAAGAATGGCAAACAGGTCAAGTTTGTCTCAGAGCTGTACGGCCGGGAGGGGTTATTCGATGGTGTGGCTGAAGACTTGACTAAAGAAGAACAGATGATATTCCTTCAAGCCTACACCAGAGAATCCTACAGGCTTGTACGAGGGAGGTAGGTCTCATGGATGGGACAACAGTCCTGTGTCCAGTTCCCCAACTCAGGGCTCCCATCCATACTTAGCCAAACAAATATCAGAGACCTCTTCTCAGGCCAGTGCTTATCAGGGTCAACTTCTGATCTGATCCAAAAGGAAATAGTCCAATATTTCTGCCAACAATAAGTGGGACAACAAATAATTAGAGGTTTTGGCTGCATTGGTTCAGGGGGAGTTTGTTGGACCAAAAGAACCAATGAGCCAAGATCAGGAAAACCTCTAAGTCCCACATGTCTTCACAACAACTGCTGAAGACCTTCTTCAGCAGTTTGACAAAGTCTGAAGAATCAAAGTCTGAAGATCAAAGATCTGAAGTACAACAGCTGAAGATCCCAAAGTGCTGAAAATAAGTACTGAAGTCTGAAGTACTGAAACATACAAGTACTGAAGACTTCAAGTACTGAAGACAAGTGCTGAAGATCAAAAGTTGAACTGAAGAACTGAAGATCATCTACTGATGCATAAAGTCTGAAGACAAAGACTGAAGACATCAGCTGATGACATCTACTGAAGTCATCAGCTGATACATCATCTGAAGCCCAAGTCTGAAGAACAAGTGCCGAAGCTTCAGAGTTTGTCACAACAGCTGAAGAAGTCTTCTTCAGTTGTTGTGATGGTTTTTTCTCTTTCAGTAGTTTTGTTTATCTTTTCAGTAGTTTGTACAACAGCTGAAGAGCTTGTTCTTCAGCTGTTATAGTTCAGTAGTTATAAACGACTGAAGAGTTTGTTCTTCAGTCGTTGTAGGCTTTCAGTAGTTTCCTTTTTCAGTACTTGTAATAGGTAGACAGCTTTTGTAAGAAGATGTCAGATGTTGACATCTTCAGTAGTTTTATGTTCTATCAGCTGTTAGTTTAATAATCGGTTGATGTCACTGTCAAGTGACATCATCATTCATCCTTTGCCGTCTATAAAAGGATGGTGAACCATGCTGTATTAGGTGCCGAAACGTGTAAAGTTAAAAGAAACATCTTTTCGCAGAACTTTTCTCTCTCTCTATGTTTGTACTTTTACATGCAATATCTTTTGAGTTCTTGCTGTAAACGCTAATTTTGTGCTAAATCCGCTGCAAAAACAATCTAATTGATCAAACTAGAGGCTGAGATCCTATCATTATGGAACTTCATAAGTAATGCATCACTACATTGGAGTTTATATTCTGTATTATATTTCGTTTTACAAACATAATGGGTTTCATAATTGAAATATAAGAAAATAAAATAAGATATAAGTGTTACACCATCAATGTAACAAAAAACAAATCCTACAGATGTATAATATAGACGGTCCATTGTAATGTAGTGTTCCGATGCTATGTCAACCTTTTGCTATTAAAATCACAAAACAAACGTAAGTTATTGGATGTAAGTGCGTTTAAAGTACAAACAGCTACAACATTTAAAAAACCAAAGACCAACATAGTAGAAAAAAATCAATTTTTAAGATAATTGTAGTCCTAAATGGTATTGAAGGAAACTAGATAACATGGGAATGTTACACCATGAATGTAGCTAACAACATACCTACAACTACAAATGTATATTATAGACGGTCCACTGCATTGGGGTGTTACGCTTGTACGTAAACGGTGTGGTTTTAAAATCCAAAACCAAAACAAAGGACATAGGATGTAGTTGTGCTTAAAGTACATTGAGATACAAAATTTAAAATAAAAAATACCATTGTAGTAGTAAAAAATTCATTTTACAAGATAATTTAAAATAAAAAAATACCATTGTAGTAGGAAATCAGATAACAGAGGAATGTTCCACCATCAACGTAACAAAAATCAAACCTACAACTAAAAATGTATAATATAGACGATCCACTACATTGCGTTGTTACGCGGCTATGTCAAACATTTTTGAAGATAATTAGTTTCCATATTAAAATTTATAGATAAGACATAAGAGTAAGATGTTACAACATCAATGTAAAAAAATAACATTATGCAATATCGAAAGTATAGTAAATATGGTGAACTACAATGTGGTGTTATGCTACTATGTAAACGATTTTGGAAATGAAATCAAATAAACAAACAAAAAGTACATGGGATGCGCGTGTGAAAAAACTACAATCAGAAAGAAAGGGATGAACAATATCATATTGAGATTTAAGCAGCATATGTTCATCCATAAACGTTACTCTACGTAAAAGTAGAGTAATCAAACGGGATGAACAATATTAAAGATACACGAGTGTCCATAAACATTGAAATAGATACTTGTTTTGCCATAACAAAATAACATAAATGTATATGTATGGATTTACATAGCAAAGATAGAAATATGGTGTGGGTGTTGTAACTATATTTTCATGTGGTAATCTTATTACCCTACAACTATATTGTAAGGTGGTTATTAAGTTAGGATAAAGACGACTGCAAGTTTGAGTTATAGTGCAAACTTTTTAGCAAATACAAGAGTTATGGGAAAGAAGAAATTATTAAATGTTCAATGAAATACCATAGAATGTAGTTTCTTCATTATATGCCACATGCGTAAGTGGTGGATGGATTTGGTAAACACTTCTGCAACTACAACCCCCATGGTAGGGTCCTGGTTAGTTAAAACTAAGTTGGGTTGTCTTCCGTGTATTTTGAGAAAGGACGCAAGCAACCATTTGTATGATTCGGCAGTCTCTTTATAGTTCAAACCAGCACCAAATGTAAAACAACGTTTGTAGTGGTCCACACCAGTAAAAGGGACAAAAATCGTATTGTACCTTAAAAAAAGAATTATATTTAGTAAAGTAATTTTAGTGAAGTAGTAGAACAAAAAAAGATATAGAGTTAAAAAGAGTACTTGTTCGTAGAATATGTGGCATCGAATGCTAAGACATCTCCAAACAAATCATAATTGGTTTTCAAAACACCATCAACCCAAAATATAGCCTTTAGTTCACCGCGGTTGTGATACATTTCATAAGAAAAATTGGATAGAAATGTTGCCATCTCTTTCAATTTCGTTGCAACCATATTTATATCGCGATCACCGATAAACATCCTGATGTCACGACCAACATTCTTGTAGACATTCCTCGTCCCGCGCATGCTGTGATGTCCGCCCTTTAAGGCAGTATGTAAACGATGTGCAATAGTAGGACCGACTCGATTTAAGCTCATAGTATGAATGAAATTGATGTCATCGAAATTCAAGTGCTTACCCCTACGTAGTAAATCCATGTCATCTAAAGAAACCAAGTCATGATTGTGCTCATCTAAAAATTCATAGAGGACGTAATTCTCGGAGCCTTTAACAAGCTTTAAATGGATTAGGTCTTTACAATTAGTAACTTTGAATGCACTGCCTCGTTTGGAGCCTGTGTCATAGGATATAATGTGTCGACTTTCTTCCCCTTCAGTTTACCAGCCAACGTCCTGTGAGTGAGGGACCCCTTCCATTTCTTATAACCATCGACGCGAACACCAAAACCAGACTTCTCCGCATATGTTTCATACATCTTAAGAACGTCATGCCAACTGTTAAGAACAGACTTTACAACAGGTTTGAACTCAACCTCAATATCAGGAGCCCAATACTTGGTACCATTAGGGGTCTGGTGTAGTAGACTGGAATGATAACCTAATAACTCCAAAATTAATAATGACATCATTGTCAGAAAAGCAAAGTGTGTTATGGTATAATAAAATTATTAAATAAGAGCACATAAAATGGTTTTCCATATAAATAGATAAAATACAAACAGTGTTGTAAGGAAGTCGTACAATAATCTTGTATGAAATAGATACAATATACTATGTGTTGATGACTCCACCCTTATTACTCTATTTTCCATATAATAGATACAATACACCAGTACTATAAGGAAGTCAATGTAGTATGACAATGTCTCACTGTAGTATATTTCGGTGATGTACTGGGGAAACCTACTAAAAATGTTAGATAATCATGCAAAAATTAAAAGCACAAAAAACTACAACTGTTATGTATGCAAATACTACATCTGTGTACTAAACTGGTGTTAAAAACCATTTGTATAACTAAAAAAGAGAGTCTGGAGCCATCAAAGAATTAAAATAACAATGAACCAATTAAAAAATAAATACATACTATAGCAGTTCTGTAAGGGAGTACTTGTGGACATAACACAACATTACAACAGTACTGTAAGAAAAAACTATATCAGTGTACGATATTACACTTATAGTGACATGAATGTGTGGTGAGAAAGTAAGGGTGTAGCCATCAAAACATTGGGTCAATGTACTACAAAATTTTAAATAACAGTATGTTTCGTACATCTTAAGAAAGTCATGTAAGCTAGTAAAAACAGACCCTACCATAAGTTTGAACTACAAAATAAATACATCAGTGTACTATATCAATGTGTCAATGTAGTATATTTCGCTGATGTATTGAGGAAACGTATTGTAAAATGTTAGATAATCGAGCATAATTAACAAAACAAAAAACCACAACAGTTATGTAAGCAAATACTACATCAGTGTACTAAATGGTTGTTAAAAAATCATCTGTATAACTAAAAAAGGGAGGATGGAGCCATAAAAGAATTAAATAGCAATGAACCAATTAAAACATAAATACATACTACAGCAGTTCTGCAAGGGAGTACTTATGGACATAAAACAACGCTAGGTGACAAAGTAAGGGTGTAGCCATTAAAACATTGGGTAAATGCAAAAAGTTGGTATGAATGTGTGCTGAGAAACTGAGGGTGGAGTCATCAAAACATTGGTTTTTTTTCAAAATAAAATAAAATAACAGTGCACAAATCCAAAAATAATTACGTACTACACAAATTCAAAACATTAAACTTAGTTCATCCAAAAATAGGAGTAAATCTGGACATAAAAAACATACACAGAAAACAACATATACAAAAATGTTGGCGTGTACCTCTACGATCAAAACCAACGTAACGGATCGGAGAGTTTCCGGTAAGTATATCAAATCTATCATCGTACTGGCCGTCATTGTTGTCGTTTTCAGACATGGGGTCGAGAATGTCTTCTTAAGCAGATGTATCAGGTAACTGAATATCACCACCACCCATTGTCTGTGGATAAAATCAAAATAAGGGTCGTAAACAGAGTTTTAAAAGATCATCAACACAGGTAAAAGAGGAGGAAGATAGTAAATAGAGACACATGTTATAAAAAAACAAGAGAGCAAATACCAGGTTGCTTGTGAATTGAACGAATGAATGGAGTTTGATGAATGGTGGGATGAAAATATACTAAATAGAAGAACAAAAGGGATGGGGGTGGTGTCGATGGTCTATAGAAAGTACATAAAAGTAGATGTACCAAAGAAAAGTTGTTGTCATCTCAGCATGGGGAACCCAAAAAGTGGGTGTAGAATCAGTTTTGTAAATTACCGATTTTACCCCCAAAAGGGTTTCAAAGCAGATGAAACGTGACAATATTATAACAACATATTTGGGTTAACGGGTTATCATAATTTTGACGGATTATCATATGAACAGCTCCCAATATATATATATATATATATATATATATATATATATATATATATATATATATATATATATATATATATATATATATATATATATATATATATATATATATATATATATATGTATGTATATATATATAAACAAACAAACATACCTAGTATATCCCACTCAAGAGTAGGGTCTGGGAGGGGTAGGTGGTCGCGAGTCTTTCCTCTACCTTGGGGGTAGAGAGACCGCTTCTAAAGAGACCCCTGACTCGAAAACAAAAGCAATAGTAATAGCAAACAAAAGCAGACATATTATATAGCATACAACACATAGGTATAAGACACATAAAATTTAGAGGAAAAAAAGCATATAACAAAAAGCGGCATATTGCACCTATAAAGGGCATATGAGGAATACGTACACAACAAGGCTACATTTACCCTTCCTACCCACAAATCCCACTAAAAGTCCTTAATTTTAATTATGCGCCTCCACGCACTCTTAACCTCGATCATGTGCTCAGAGAGGTGCAAGTCTACCATATCTCGCCTAATTATCACGTCCCAAGTCAACGTAGGTCTTCCTCTACTCCTCCTACCCTCTAAGTTGATGTTCTCTACTGCTCTAAGCGGTGCTGCCATCTGTCTCCTCTTCATGTGCCTGAACCATCTTAGTCTTCCCTCTCTTATTTTATCTGTGATACAAGCCACCTCTAGCCTCTTTCGAAACACGTCGTTTCTTATCCAATCCAGTCTTGTCTGTCCACACATCCACCTCAGCATTCGCATTCCTGCGACCTCTATTTGTCTCTCGTGCGATTTCCTTATGTCCCAGCAGTCTGTTTCGTATAACATAGCTGGGCGTACTGCCACTCTATATAGTTTTCCCTTTAGTTTTTCTAGAAACCTCTTATCACACAAAATCCCTGATGCTGCTCTCCACTTACACCATCCTGATTGAACGCGGTGGGCTACATCGATGTCTATCTCTCCATCTTCTTATACCTATGAGCCCAGGTATTTGAACCTAGATGTCTGTGGGACCGCCATACCCTGGATACTGATTTGGGTTTCCTCTTCAGCCTCACCACTAAAGTTACAATGCATGTATTCCGTCTTAGAGCGACTTATCCTTAATCCTCTGTGCTCTAGTGATGCTCTCTATTGTTCTAGCCTCTCGTTAAGCACCCTTTTAGATTCTGATATTAAGTCAATATCATCCTCAAACAGCATGCACCATGGGACTGGCTCTTGTATAGACTTGGTCATCTCATCTAACACTACTGTAAAGAGAAATGAGCTCAATGTCGAACCCTGATGGAGTCCCATTTCCTCCGGGAAGAAGTGTGTGTCTCCGACTAGTGATCGCACACACGTTTTTGCCCTGTCATACATGTCCTTGATTATTTTGATATACTTCTCTTGTGACCTCATCCAACACTACGTTTTTGCCCGTCATACATATATATACACACACACACATATACATATATATATGCATATATATATGTATATATATGTATATACATATATATATATGTATATACATATATATATATATGTATATATATACATATATCTATATATGTATATATATATGTATATACATATATATATATATGTATATACATATATATACATATATATATACATATATATATACATATATATATATGTGTGTGTGTGTGTGTATGTGTAAGCCCCCGTTCCCAGAAAGCCTCACAGTTGGTTAATCATAACATAAAATCACTTTATAAACAAAACATTACAGTGGAATTAAATAAACATTCACTTAAAACTTGGAAATCATATTGTACTCATACATTCGTCTTTAAAAGGAATAAAACATGGTGCATGGCCTTAAATTACAATAAAGATTTCATAGACAGGAATGCATCCATTGCTCACCAAGTAGCTCGCTGGTGCCATCCTCAGCATCAGCATTTACCTGTCCACTATTATGCATAAAAGTCAGCTTTGCTGAGTGAGTTCTAGTTTTATATACAAAAGAAAATATAAGCTTTATCCTCCATATAATGACCACGCATATATCATACTACATAAAATTTCTTGCATCATATTAAGCATGTTCATTATCTTTCATTCTTTCATTATCTTTCACTTCATCATAAGCGAGATTGCACAAAGTAAGAGCTCCATGTTGATCGACAACGAATGTCGATCCCCGTCGGTACACATCATCATGGTAGCTAACCCCCGACAGTTGATTCACACTGCAAGGCACATAGCTCGCTCATGAATACGGATCCATCATCATACATCAGACTCACCTAAGTGAAGTCTATCATAGTGCTTGCAAGACTTTTCATCATCAAACGGGCCCGGGGTAACATTCGTTAAGTTCCACTTCTCATTAATATTATCTTCCACTTAATATATAATACGTAACTTATTAAGTACACAACATACCAAGTACTAGTCATCATAACACGTAACTGACCCTTCATGGGACAGCGGGGGTTCGGGGGCGGCAGCCCCTGACGGCGGGGTCCTAGGGGCAGCAGCCCCTAGTGGGGTCCATGGGGCAACGCCCCTGGCTGGGGCCGGGCTGCCAGGTCAGCGCGCAAAATTTTATTTTAAGGACTTTATATAGCATATTTTGTTATAGGAAAATTTTTTTCTTGTTAAAACCGCTTGAAATCCTTACCTTGGAAACCTTATGTTTACTATGCATAATAGCCCCCAAAACATGAAAAAACGTTTAAATAAGGGGATCTAGAACTCACCTGGATATCATGAGTAACTTCTAAACTAAGCTTTCTAGGCTAGGATCACACTACATAGCCTGCAGATAAGTTGACACTTAAAGGGGTTAATTTCTACCTAATTTCGCTGTCAGATAAGCGGTTTCGCTGCCAGTTTCGCTACCAGTTTCGCCCAGCAGTTTCGCCCAGCAGTTTCGCTGCCAGTTTTGCCCAGCAGTTTCGCATGACAGTTTCGCTGTCAGATGCGCCCAACTTTCGTTGGAATTTCCTAGTTTCGCAATATCTATAGGTCAACCTGGGCACTATCTAAATTACCAGCGAAACTGTAGTTTCTCACCAGTGAAACTGTAGTTTCGCTGGATGAGTGCACAGTTTCACTGATCGAGGGCACAGTTTCGCTGGATGAATGAAAATGAAGAACCAGCCCGTTTTTAACCCAAAATCTTAACTTTTTACGTCCAAATCCCTGGTTTACCATCCATGAAACCATATCTAACCTTTTTACACGTTTTCATACGTAAAAATTTGACCTTTATGTGTTTCTTTGAAACTTTTCAAAACCCCAAACCCTAGAATCCGGGTTTGATCTACAGAAGGCTTTAGAGGTCGATCCTTACCTGGATTTGTTGCGCCTTTCTTATGGTTTGATGCTCTAACAACCAGATCTTCAATCTTTTAACCTTTGAAGCTCCAAATCTTGAGTTTTCTTCACTTTCTCTCTCTACATTCTCTCTCTATGACTTTTGGTGGCTAGGGTTCAATGTGGAAGATGGTGGCTGATGAGGTGGGTTTGAAGGCTGATTATGGGCCCTAAATCACTTAGGCTCTTGCCCATAAGCCTAATTAGCCTATAACCCATTTTCTTCCTTTATTAAACGCCCACAAATTAAGCCCCTTATCCTCGATGACTCGTGTTGACTTTTCGGGGTGTTACAATATATATATATATATATATATATATATATATATATATATATATATATATATATATATATATATATATATACACAAACAAACAAACAAACCCAGTATATCCCACTCAAGAGCAGGGTCTGGGATATATATATATATATATATATATATATATATATATATATATATATATATATATATATATATATATATATATATATATGTTTAATCTACATCACATGTTAAATAAGAGTTGATTAAGATTGTGTTTGTAAGATACTAAATAGGAATTTATATAACACTAATTATCAACTTATTGTACGGATCAACCAACAACTAGAAAAGCTACTATATTTGTTATTAACCTAGTGTCTGAAAACCATTAGATAGATACATTAGAAGTGTTGAAATTAAACAAACTGACACAACACTAAGAAATTCTTCATGATATCATAAAAAAAACAATGAGTCAACATACTGCAAGAGTCATACAATTACTCACGAAGAAATATCAGACCTTGATATTGCAGCAGGGAACGTAACATGTTAGTACCGACTTATCTTAAAATGTTAGTACCGTAAAGAATGAGATTGACACCGAACAAATAACATCATACAATTATATAATTGTTCTTATATATATATGTGAGTAAATTATCATTTGCATCCCTGATCTTTTTCCGTTTTAATCACTTGTATACCTGCAGTTTCAAAGTCTCGATTCACCCCCTAACGTTTCATTTTTGTTTCCATTTGAGTCCAAATGACTAACTTCGTTAAACTATTCAGTTAACTTTTTATAAATAACAAAACTACCCTCAACTCACATCCACTATATAATAGTAATTTACTAAAAAACCCTCCATTCACCCACTTAACTCTCTTTCTCTCTCCTCTCACACAATCAGGTCAACTTGAAACTTAAAGATAAGAAGTCCACAACAATAAAAATCTAGTTTCGTATTGGTGAGAGTGTTAGGTGTTGATGAAAATGAGGTCATTGAAACCTTTTTTGAATGTGGAGAAGAAGAAGAAGGAAATCAATTAACAAAAACAGCTGATGATGATAACAATAATAACACCGATGTTGACAAAAAGGGGGATAATGGCGATTGTAAAGATGAATTTAGGTCAGTAGAACAGGAAACTGATAGTGTGGTAATAGGAGATATTGTGTTGAATGTGGAACTGGTATCGCCGGAAAGCTATCGTTTTACCGTCGTGGATTTGGAGGCTTCACCGTCTGAGTATCTGGAGAGAACAAGTGTTTCCGATCAAATTAGTGTTGATTCCGGTAACCGGAGTTTTTTGGGGGGAAAAGAAGAGCGGTGGCGGTGGTTCTGGACAGGATTTGTGGTGGAAACAAGACAAGATTGGCTCACTACCACAGATCCATTCTCTTCGGAACAAGACATCGGTGTCTCCTCCGATGCACCTCAGAAGAAGCAAAAGAAGAAATTAGAAACAATGAGGTAGTAGGCGACAGTGACGTGGTGTGGGTTGCGGAGGTCGGCGGGACTAGAGGTGGTGGGTGTAACACCCGAAATTCCTGATTAGACGAAGAAAAATAATAATAAGCAAAGAAAAGAAAGTATCTTAGAAGGGAATGAAAAGGAACAAAAGTGGAAGGGGCTTTGTGTAAAAAGTACAAAGAAGAGATAAATATCTGATACTTATGGGGAAGGCTGCCCACTCTTCGCTTACAACACCCAAATCGTCGAACGCTCTAGAGAGAAAAAGAGCAAAATACAAGATTTTGAAGGTAGAAAAGAAGAAGAAGGCCGATTCGAGGTACAAGATCTCACGGCAATCGGTTTTGAAGAAGCCATACTCGCAGCAACACAAGATGAGTTCTAAGACCCCTATTTTACGCGTTTTTGAACGATTTTTGGGGCTGGAACACATCGTGAAACTGTTTTTCGAGCTGTGAGTGCTTAATCCGTGTATGTATGTATGAGTATGTGTGTGCATGGTCCGCTTAGGTTTCTATGCTTACTGTATATAAGATTTCTAGGACAGATATGTGAATTACAGCAGGTTGTTCGAATGCGTACTGTTGATGTATGTTTTAGAAGTCTTTCCTATGATGTGTATGATGTTTAGCTTGTTCTAAGCGTGTAATATGATAAATCTGTGCTAAGGTGTGTTGAGATGATGATTAAGAGCTGAAAACAGCACAGGTTGAGTTGCAGGGTAAACTGCTCAACCGCATCGACTAATGCGGATGACCAAGGGAAATGCGGCCAAGGCATTGGGCAACCGCATTGACTAATGCGGGCATTCAACGAAATGCGAATAAGGCATTTGCCTACCCACATCAACTAATGCGGACGGCTGAAAGAATGCGGCTAAGGCATTTCACAGCCGCATCGACTAATGCGGACAAGTCAGGAATGTCGCTAAGGCATACAGTCATCTACAATAACTAATGCGGATGACTAATGAATTGTGGCCAAGGGTTTTACTCATCCGCATTGACTAATGCGGGTAGTCACAAAATGCGGATGTACAGAAAAGAGAAATCTGGGTAAACCCTTGGGGAAACTTTGACTTTTGTGATGATGAGTGATGTAGGCTTTGACCTAAGGGATTCCCGAGGATTATGTAAGTTGAATTTTGAGATCATGGATGGTATGATGATGTGTGCTTGATGGTCATGCATGGTGTATGTTATGTATGTATGATGCCTTGAGTGACGATGCATGAATGATATGTGTATGTTCCTTAGGAATGAATGAACGAACGAAAGAGATAATAAAGATATTATCTATGTGTACGTATGATATATGATCACGTGAAAGGAAAGAATGGTTTTTAATGATAATAAAGTATGTTTATCATAAAACTAGAACTCACTCAGCAACGCTGACTTTTATGTGTTTCCAGTTGGCAGGTAGTGTTGCTGGGGATGGCACGAGGCGACTACTCAGTTCTTTTGGGATGGCATTCTTTTGCTCATAATGCATGCAACACATTATGTTGCATGCAAGTGCAAGTGTTCCTTGAGGATCCCGATAAACGGGATTACTTAAGGAATCTTCTTTAGTTTTAATGTTTTTGTGCTAGAGGTCACTGTTTATGACCATTTTGTAAATGATAACGATGTAAAACATTGTAAAAGCTTTTATGATGAAATGAGATGTCTCTTTTGAATGTTTCCGCTGAAATTTCTATTTAAATGTATGTTTTATGTGCGATGAATGACCAACTGTAAGCGTCCCGGGAACGGGGCCTTACAAGTTGTATCAGAGCCAAGTTTAAGTGAAACGGGTAAATTTTCAAAATAAACCTTAACTTAAACTGAGAATGGGACGGAAAGGGAAAGAATGCCAATCTGAGTAGTTGCGTGCCATCAGGTATTTTCTTAAAGTTAACCGGTATTATGTGCACATGTTATGTGGTGTATGTGTTACTGTTAGAATTAGATACTAATGTAGTCAGGACAGGTAATGCTCGGGGTACGAAGAGTAAAGTAAGTGGCTAATCACAACTGGCCACTGTAATTAGGGACATACTATACTTGACATAAACTGAACTATTCCCTTGAATGATCGTGTTAGTGTTTGAATCTTTCAGTGAGTATTAGAGGATGACCGGTGGTAGATCATCCAAAGCTTCACGGGGTGGAGGTGGTGGCGGACGTGGTGCTGAACCACGGGCCATAAGAGGAAGACCTAGGGTGGAGAAAGTGGTTCATGAAGAACCCGATACTCCTCATCAGGAGGGTGCTGACGAAAGCGCTAATTTGAGAGCCTCGGTAAAAGAGGCAGTGGTTGAAGAGGTACATCAGGTCATGCAGACGATCCTGCCGTCTGTGGTGACCGAGGTGGTTAAGGCGGTCCGGGAAGGAGAAAGGAAAGAGTGGAATAGGTCCTCAGGAAGACAGGAGCAACAGGGCCGGAAACGGTTCTTTCTGATGATGAAGAGGAAGAGGAGAAGGAGCCTGTGCATGAGTCGGCACGAGCCTGTAATTACGGGGCATTTATGAGGTGCAAGCCCCTTACCTTTGATGGTAATGGCACTGCTGCTGCTGCTCACCAATGGGTGAGGGAAATGGAGGTTGTCCTCGATATCAGCGAGTGCCGTGAGGACCAAAAGGTGAAGATCGCTACCACTCTTTCACGGGTTCGGCTCGATGCTGGTGGGACAAAGTAGTCCAAGTCGAGGGTAGTAGGGCCATTGGAAGAATGAAGTGGTCCGAGCTGAAAAGATTGGTGATCGAGGAGTTCAGTCCTCATCGAGAAATGGATAAAGTTGAGAAAGAGTTCCTGCAGTTGGAGGCGGGGACGATGACCCACCAACAGTACACCACCAAATTAACGAGATGGCGAGATTGGTTCCGGATCAGGTGATGCCGGTGTCTCGGAAGATTAACCGGTACATTCAGGGGCTGCTAGCTGAAATCCGTTGGCACCTAATTTCTGCTCGACCAAGCACCTTTAGGTCGGCAGTGGATTTGGCGGGAATGCTGTATGATGAACGGGCTGTGGCGGCAAAGGCTGAGGGTAGTAGAAGGACGGTGGTGAGAGAAACTGGAAGGGGAAGAGGCTTAGTCGGGGTGACGCCTCGACGAGTATCAAGAAGGCGCGGGGGATGACCGCCGCGTGGTAACGTCAGGTACGGGATTGAGGAAGTGTGACAAATGTGGTAGAGAGCACTCGGGGGAGTGCATGTGGGGATCGAACATCTGCTTTAAGTGTGGGAAAACAGGGCATATGGCCAAAGATTGCCGGACAGGCAAATGTTTTAACTGTGGGAAGGTGGTCATATGAGCAGAGACTGCAAGAAGCCGAGGGCTGAGGGTTCCGGCGTGAAGAAGACGGGGAATGAAGGGCAGAGGGCAAGCGCCAGGGTATTCATGATAACGCAGGAGGAGACTAGGACGGACCCTGATGTTGTGTCCGGTACGTTTCTGGTGAACCAAACTTTAGCCTCTGTATTATTTGATTCGGGTGCCAGTAGGAGTTTTATTTCTGCTGCTTTCTGTGCCAAACTGTCTGTTAGTAGTAGACAAGTTGATGTACCGTTCGATGTAGCAACTGCGATAGGTAAGTCCAGGATTTCCGAGGTAATAGAGGGTTGTGATGTGGAATTGGTGCACCACAAATTTCTGGTTAGACCATTCGTGATGACCTGGGTGCTTTTGATTTAGTGCTTGGGATGGATTGGTTGGCGGACTTCAAGGCGAACATAGTGTGTCGAAAGAAGATGATTCGTCTGATAGCGCCTGACGGGAGTCCGGTAACTGTACGTGGGGATCGGGTCACGGTGATTCCAAAGGTGATCTCAATGGCGGTGGCGGGAAAATGTATGACGCGTGGATGCAGCGCCTATTTATGTTATGTGAAGGATGTAGAAACGCCAACACCACAACTGTCCGATGTTCCGGTTGTGTGACTTTCCAGATGTGTTTCCCGAAGACTTACAGGGAGTGCCGCCTGATCGAGAGATCGAGTTCCAGATTGACCTGATACCGGGTGCCCAACCCGTTGCCAAAGCACCATATCGATTGGCTCCGACGGAAATGAAAGAGTTGATGGGGCAGTTGCAAGAGCTGCTAGATAACGGGTTCATTAAACTGAGTATCTCACCTTGGGGGTGCTCCGGTCCTATTTGTAAAGAAGAAAGACGGTAGTATGAGGATGGGCATCGACTACCGTGAGCTGAACAAATTGACGGTGAAGAACCAATACCCCTTGCCGAGAATCGATGATTTGTTTGATCAACTTCAGGGTGCTAGTTGTTTTCAAGGATAGATCTTCGATCAGGCTACCATCAACTAAAGGTGAGAGAGCAGGATATCCCTAAAACAGCTTTTCGCACGCGCTACGGTCACTACGAGTTTCTTGTCATGTCTTTTGGTTTGACCAATGCGCCAGCTGCTTTTATGGACCTGATGAACCGGGTGTGTCGGCCAATGTTGGATAAATCAGTGATTGTGTTCATTGATGATATCTTGATTTATTCGAAGAGCGAGACTGAGCATGCCGGTCACATTCGAGAAGTTCTGGAGACGTTGAGAAGGGAGAAGTTGAATGCTAAATTCTCCAAATGCGCGTTCTGGTTGCGCGAAGTTGAGTTCTTGGGTCACGTGGTGAATCCGGAGGGTATTATGGTCGATCCGGCAAAGGTGGAGGCGGTAATGCAATGGAAGTCTCCAAAGACGCCATCCGAAATCCGAAGTTTCTTGGGTTTGGCGGGCTACTACCGAAGGTTTATCCAACACTTTTCCAAATCGCTTCTCCACTAACCAAGTTGACCCGGAAGGATGTGAAGTTTGTATGGGGTCAAGCTCAGGAAAAGGCGTTCGAAGAATTGAAGGCGAAGTTGACCCAAGCTCCTGTTCTGTCATTGCCCGAGGGAAGTGAAGATCTGGTGGTTTATTCTGATGCTTCCTACTCGGGGTTGGGGTGCGTGTTAATGCAGAGGGGAAAGGTTATAGCCTACGCATCCCGACAGTTGAAAGTTAGTGAGGTTAATTACCCTACTCACGACTTGGAGCTAGCAGCCGTGGTCTTTGCATTGAAGATTTAGAGGCACTACCTCTACGGGACGAAGTGCACTATCTTTACTGACCACAACAGCTTGAAGTACTTCTTCGAGCAAAAAGATTTGAATATGAGGCAAAGGCAATGGTTGGAGCTCATAAAGGATTATGATTGTGAGATCCATTACCATCCGGGCAAAGCCAACGTGGTGGCAGATGCCCTTAGCCGAAAGGAGAGGCCCGAGCCGATTTGGGTGAAGGCGTACCAGCTGATTATGACCTCGGATGTGACGAACAAGTCAAAGAGTTTCAAGATGAGGCACTGAAAGAAGATCGTCTTAACTCTGAGAGGATGAGAGGTCTGGTAGCGGAGTTGGGAGAAAACACATTTGGTGTTAGAACCCGGTTTGGGCAGATGTGGATTCCTCGTCTTGGGGATCTACGAATGAAGATTATGGATGAAGCTCACAAGACTCGATACTCCATTCATCCCGGTGCCACGAAGATGTACCAAGACATGAAGAAAGACTATTGGTGGCTGGGTATGAAGCGTGATGTGGTGGAGTATGTGAGTAAGTGCCTTACTTGCTTACAGGTGAAGGCCGAGCACCAGAAGCCGTATGGGAAGATTCAACCTTTGGATATACCGGAATGGAAGTGGGAGCACATCACCATGGACTTATTACGAAGTTGCCGCGTACTCGAAAGGGTATGATGCTATATGGGTGATCATTGACCGCTTGACGAAGAGTGCTCACATTCTACCGATGCACGAGACATATTCATCCGAGAGGTTGGCCGATCTTTTCATCAAGGAGATTATGACTCGCCATGGTGTACCGGTGTCAATTGTTTCTGATCGTGACACCCGGTTTACATCAAAATTCTGGAAGAAATTCCACGACGCCATAGGGACGAGACTACATATTAGCACGGCTTATCATCCTCAAACTGATGGTCAGTCGGAAAGGACCATTCAGACCTTAGAGGACATGCTCCGAGCATGTGTTATTGACTTTGGGGGAAGTTGGGATAGCCACCTACCCTTAGCTGAATTCTCATACAATAACAGTTATCATGCCAGCATCGGCATGCCACCATATGAGAGGCTATATGGTAGGAGGTGCAGGACACCCGCTTGTTAGGGTGACATTGGTCAGAAGGAATTGGGAAGCGTCGAAGTGATCGAGGCTACGACTGGAAAGCTCGAAAGGATCAAGGCCTACATGAAGGCAGCCAAGGACAGACAGAAGTTGTATGCTGATAAACGACGCAGACCGATTGAATTCCAGGTGGGTGACCGGATATGTTGAAGGTCTCACCTTGGAAGGGTATCATTCGGTTCCGCAAGCGAGGCAAGTTGAGTCCGCGGTATATAGGCCCTTTCCGAATCATTGCTCGAGTAGGAGAGGTGGCCTGTAGGTTGGAATTGCCAGATGAGTTAAATGGGATTCACCCGACATTACACGTATCTCATCTGAGGAAATGTTTAGCATACGAAGACATGATTGTTCCTGGGGGATATCGAAGTAGATGAACGACTCAATTTATGTGGAGCAACCGGTGGCAATCATTGATCGAAAAGAGAAAAAGTTGAGAAATAAAGTGGTTCCTCTTGTCCGTGTACAGTGGAAGCACAGAAAGGGATCTGAGTCTACATGGGAGACTGAAGAGGAGATGAGACAGTATTACCCACATCTTTTCGAGGAATAACAGGTTTCGGGGACGAAACCTATATAAGGGGGTGGACTTGTAACACCCGAAATTCCTGATTAGACGAAGAAAAATAATAATAAGCAAAGAAAAAGAAAGTATCTTAGAAGGGAATGAAAAGGAACAAAGTGGAAGGGGCTTTATGTAAAAAGTACAAAGAAGAGATAAATATCTGATACTTATGGGGAAGGCTGCCCACTCTTCGCTTACAACACACAAATCGTCGAACGCTCTAGAGAGAGAAAGAGCAGAATACAAGATTTTGAAGGTAGAACAAGAAGAAAAAGACCGATTCAAGGTACAAGATCTCACGGCAATCGGTATTGAAGAAGCCATACTCGCAGCAACACAAGGTGAGTTCTAAGACCCCTATTTTACGCGTTTTTGAACGATTTTGGGGCTCGAACACATCGTGAAACTGCTTTTTGAGCTATGAGTGCTTAATCCGTGTATGTATGTACGACTATGTGTGTGCATGGTACGCTTAGGTTGCTATGCTTACTGTATATAAGATTTCTAGGACAGATATATGAATTACAGCATGTTGTTCAAATCCGTACTATTGATGTATGTTTTAGAAGTCTTTCCTATGATGTGTATGATGTTTAGCTTGTTCTAAGCATGTAGTATGATAAATCTATGCTAAGGTGTGTTTAGATGATGATTAAGAGCTGAAAAACAGCACAGGTTGAGTTGCAGGGTAAACTGCTCAACCGTATTGACTAATGCGGATAACCAAGGGAAATGCAGCCAAGGCATTGGGCAACCGCATTAACTAATGCGGGCATTCAACGAAATGCGGATAAGGCATTTGCCTACCCGTATTAACTAATGCGGACGGCTGAAAGAAATGCGACTAAGGCATTTCACAGCCGCATTGACTAATGCGGAC
>JABSNV010000192.1:0-10000 GCA_024085815.1 Flaveria linearis
GGGTGTAAGATGGATCAACTGTAGAGCTCCCAGACTCTCCCGGGTTGTCCACCAACCGCCCTTATTCCCCGCTCAGTTGCCACTCCCGACTTCCCACAGTCCGGGTAAGCGGCTCTTAATCGTACTCCTCCTCCTCCTGCATATGAAAATCAGGTGTATCGGAGCTGGTTCGGGTTCTCCTGACCATCCCCTCCCTGATCAGAATCATGATCTCATCGGAATCATCGGAGGTAGAGCAACCTCCTCCACATCCGAATCGCTGTCTCGTGGCGCCACTTCCTTTTTGCTGGCGCCACATAATCATCCCGGGCTAGATGCCCAATAGTCTCCTGATAGGGGTTTTACCTGCTTCCCCTGTACACCTTCATCCTGCCCAAGGTGATCATCCACACTCGAGCACTACAGCGTCCTCCTTCTCCTTGGGCAACATCGGGAGCTTCTGGTCAATGACATCTGCATGAACGAGGGTACATGCAGAAGCTCTCCTTGCCCTTCGCCTCTATGTTCTCCACTAAGTGAAGATCATCCACGAGAAGCTGAACGGGTGGTTCAGCACCAACACAACATATGCGTTCTGCATCTGCTCCGATAACTCATCAAAGCCTCCTTTCTTTGAAGCAATGCATCTGAGCGGCACGTGGGCTAAGTACTTGAACTGGGGGCACAGGCTGCTCTTTGTTAAGCATACTGCTTTGATATCCCAACGTACTTTGCCCGCAAAAAACAACCTCGAACCGTCAGCGGGTGTAGTCGTGTGGGGCAGTCACTGTCGTCCCCAAACTCTAGGACTGTCCTTAGATCCTCCTCTGTGATCTCTATGGCTTGGCCAAAGATAGAGCTCCTGATACGGAGGCTCGACAGATCTGTCTACAGCAGCATTCTCCCAGAATGCCTGCTGTAAGGAGCGATACGGAGTACAGGGAGTAGATATAGCTCTGAAGTCCTCGATCTCCGTAAGAATGAAATGATGCCCGCGAACTCCGCTTCGTTTATGGAGTTCAGATCAGATGAGCGCAAATATTGTGCTTTGTGGTCATGATCCAACGACTCGCCATCTGTTACACAATGTAAATAAAAGTTAGTGCATGTTGAAGATAGCTAATTAAAGTCATAAAATTTACACTTTGGTATAGTCGTGCGACTGAGCACACGACCTTGAATTTAGTCATGCGACTGAGTTGGTGACTGAGCTCTATTCATGCGAATGTGTTTCATACGTGCGACTAAGTCAAGCGATTGGACTTAGTCGTGCGATTGAGCTTAGTCGTATATAGTTCAGTCGTGTGACTGAATCATTCGTCCATCTCAGTCGTGCGCTGAGACTAGTCGTCTGCTCAGTCGGGCGATTGAAGTCATCAGTGGTCCAGTCATTCAGTCGCTGGTTGTCCATTCAAATCGTGTTTTGAGCTATAATTGATGTTAAACGTCGAACTTAGGCTCATTACACTCAGAAACGACCGATTAAGCATATTTTAAGTTTTGTTTGAACTTATTGCTTAGTTTTGTGGTTTATTTGTGCCTTTTGGCTTCGGTTACTGTTGGGTCAAAATTGAGTGATTCGTGAATCATTGATCGTTTTTATTGATGAAACACCACGAATATTACCTGTATAAGCACAAATGAATGTTGAAACACCAAAGAGATGGTAAAATGAATCAAATGAAATTTTGGCAGCGGTTCGTTAGGTCGTAGTATAGAGAGGCGATTTGGGTGAATGAGCGACTGAGGCCGATTAGACCTGAATTTATACTAGGGCAAATCCCAGTCGTGCGACTGAGCCTAGTCACTTAGGTCAGCCGTGTGACTGACCCTAGTCGCATGAGTATGTCAGCGACTGAGTCTCAATCGTGCGATTCACTCAATTGTTCACCTCCAATCGTACGATTGAGGTTCATTCGAACGACTGTCACAGTCGGTCCCCTCCAATCGTGCGATTGGACTCATCATATGCTCCAATCGTACGATTGGACCATACTTATGGTTCAGTCGTGCGAATGGCCATACTAGTGACATTTTGACCATTTTACCATACGACACTTAGTTCCATTTAACAGTAGATAAAACATTATGAGCAATATGATCATCTCAGACATGACCATTTTAATAAAACAGTTTGATCACCTTAGATGTGATCCATTATCCACCTGATCATCTCAACATGATCCATTTAACCACCTGATCATCTCAGACATGATCCTTTTATCTATTCAGAAACAAGTTATAATAGATTAAACGTTAAGTTCATTTTCTGACATTATCTGCAATGAATAGTATAGCACGGTCCGACACGGACACACTTAACACATAAAGTAAAATACTAAACTAAATGACCAAACGAAAATATTTGTGATTTTGTTAGGGTTGGGTAGATATCCTATTAGCATTTACATCATTTCAAGGCCGATTCGAATGAATCATACAAGCAAACTAATTACTTGGAACCTTTTATATTTATTGAAAAGGAAACAACCATATTTACATATCACAGTTTTCCATTAATCTGAGACTTTTAAGTTCTAACTGGAAATCATGATTGATATGATACATAACGCACGTTGATTGTTAACTTCAGTCGGTGCATCCACGACGATTGTCAGTATACTTGTCCACTTAAATCCATACACAGACTTTTGACACACATTGGTGATGAATTAAGTTATATTATTTCAACCAACATTTGTGGATCCCAAGCTTATTTGGTAATCAATATTCCTTAGAGGACTTTCGAGCGCGGTCTATAGGTATTTTGACAAGAAGAGACTATTCTTAGAGCTTTCAAAGAGAAGCCAAGCCTCAGGTCATGTCATCGCACAGCAGAGAGGCGGCAAACAATAATGAATTCTAGAATATGTAGGTTATGCTTATCCTCAGGTCAGTGCCATCGCACAGCAGAGAGGCACACAACCTATCTCCTTGTTAGAGCATCATCACATTTTTTTTCCCACATAACGCACCAACAACTCTTGTTATCAGCTTGATTGTGATTGTATTCAATTTTTCATGCTTTGCTCTTTTTGTGGTCATTCGCACACCTTTGGTGGCGTTTATTTGCTCGTATCCCTTATTGGAAATAGCTGATTGTGTTAACCAGTGATAGATGGGAACTCACAGCTGGTTGAACCATTTAGTTTAGATTGAGTTCACCAATGACGTCTACTTGTCTATTGTGTTGAATCTACCGACATATTACGTATAGTGAACTAGACTCCCTAGATCAACTTCTCCGTGTAATTACAGTAACACAAGCGTACTATCATTTTCCCAACCTTGTTAGAATTAGAATCCCCTGACTAATAATTTTCTGTGATTTATGAAACTAAAATTCTAAACAATGTAAAATCTTTTTGGTGTTCCAAGTAACTAGATGCTTGTGTACTATCATTTTCCATTGTGTCGAATTACAGGTCTTGTCTATTTTGGTTTTGCCTTTTAGATTATCTGCCCTTCCCCATCTTTTTTTTTGAGTAATAAATACTGAATTTAACCTAATCTCCTCCTAAAATACTAAAACAGAAAATCTTTTGTGTGTTTTGGATTTTTATAAAGAAAAAAAACAAGGAAATAAAAAATAAAAATAAAGACAGAACTAGTGTCGGACTATGCATCTGTGTCTTCAGAGATAATGTCATTTTCATTTTCACGTCGTTGACCTCTAACAAGTAGAAAAATCTGGGTTTATCAAACGGTTTAGTGTAGAGGTCAGCGCGTTGAAAATCCGTGTTTATTTTTACCACATCTTTAATTGTTTTTCATAGCAGTCGCGTATGAAATGATACTTTATGCCTATGTGTTTGGTTTTAGGGTGTTGTACGGATTCTTAGTGACAGCTATGGCAGCAGAGTTCTCAACATCGATAGGGGTGTTCGAGAATTGTAAACCATAGTCTCGCATTTACTGTTGAATCTAGATAATCTGAGAGCAGCAGCTTGCGGCAGCAACGTATTCAGCTTCATAGGTTGATAAGGCAACCGAGGTCTGCTTCTTGTATTGCCACGTGACTAACCGCCTTCCAAAAAACTGACACCCTGTTGATGTAGACTTGAAATTCTTTTTGCATCCACCATAGTCTGAATCACTGTATGCCGTGAGCTCAAAGTTCCGTCATGAGGATACCACAACCCAGTGTTCGTGTACCCTTCAGATAACGGAAGATTCTTTTCACCCCGATCAGATGATTTACTTTGGCTTTGCTTGATATCTGGAGCATAAGGACGTGGCGTACATGATATCTGGACGGGAGGCAGTGAGATACATGAGGATCCGATCATCCACGATACATAGTGGCATCCACCAAATCCCCATTCTCATCAGAGCCACATCATGATTTGTGGCGAGGGGGGTACCGGCAGTAGTAGTGACATTTTCCATATCAAAACGACTAAGAATGTCTCCGACATACTTAGTCTGATGCAGAAAAATACCGGTAGGTGTCTGATCCACCTGTAATCCTAGGAAGAATTTCATTTCTCCTATGGCGCTCATTTCAAATTCTGCCTTCATCACAGATTCAAATTCTTTACATAACTCTTCGTTTCGTGAACCGAAGATTATGTCATCCACATAGATTTGCACCATTAGTAAATCACCATCTCTTTCTTTGATAAACAGTGTGCAGTCAATCACACCCCTACGAAACCCGTGTTTCAACAGATGAGTGGAGTGCTTTTCATACCAGGCTCGAGGAGCCTGATGTAGCCCATACAGAGCCTTGTCTAACTTGTAGACTATGTCCCTATGATAAGGATCTTTGAATCCTTCGTGTTGACTGACATAAACCTTTTCACGGATTTCCCCGTTCAAGAATACACTCTTAACATCTAGTTGATAGTCTTTGATCTTCATGTAAGAGGCGTAGGCTAGAAAGATGCGGATAGCTTCCATTCTAGCTACTGATGCAAAGACTTCATTATAGTCGACAACCCTCGACTTGTCTGAAGCCTTGAACAACCAACTGTGCCTTGTTTCTGATAACAACAACTTGGTCATCCTTCTTGCAGCGTAGCACCCATTTGGTGCCTATCACTTTGACTCCTCTGGGTCGGTCAACGAGTGTCCACACTCCAAGTTTCTTGAACTGTAGCAACTCTTCTTGCATAGCATTGACCCAGGCTTCATCCTTCAGGGCATCGCTTACGTGTTTGGGTTCAACTTGAGAAACGAAACATCTGAAAGCCCCATCGTTCACGTAGCCCTTTTCCATAACTTCAGTGTAATCAGCGGTATACAATCGATTTCTTGTCTGCACGTCGGAGTGTAGATCACCAATGATAGCATCTGGCGGATGATTCGTACTGATCTTAGTCATGGGTGTTGTAGGGACAACAACTTCAGAGTCCAGATTTGCAACTGGAGGTTCAAAATCTGTATTTCCAGATGCATGTTCAGCAGCTGAAGAGCTTCCTTCTTGATCAACATTTGGTGCCTGGACTGTTTCAGTTTCTTCTTTATCATCTGATGAGTCATCACTTTCGTCCTGTTCAGCTGTGGCAGATCCCGATGAAACACTCGCAGGTGTTGTATTGCTAGTATCCAGATTCGGTGTGTTTAGAACATCGTGCATCATCTGAGTAGCAATATCTTCATCCGAATCTATCTGAGAAAGATTGAATGATTTGAAAAAGCCATCGTAGTCAAAGAATGACGATGGACCTTTTCCAGCAGGGGGATGGTGAAGCGTTGAACGTCAACGTTGCACCATACTTCTACCTGACCAGTAGAGTTGTTTGAACTCGTTTGTCTGGTATGCTGTATCCCAGAAAGATCCCCTGATCTGCCTTTTCATTAAACTTGCCCTCTTGAGTTTTCTTCAGTAGCGTACAAGGAGCACCGAATGGTTCCAGATACTCCAGGTTTGGTTTACGCATCTGAAGCAACTCATAGCAAGTCTTCCCATGCCTCTTCACTACTGACACATAATTGAGTGTGTAGCATGCATTGGCAACAGCTTCGTTCCAGAACTGCACTGGCAGTTTTGAATCTGCCAACATAGTTCTGGCAATCTCGATTAAGCTCCTGTTCTTTTCGCTCAGCTACTCCATTCATCTGTGGTGTGTATGCAGAGGTGAATTGATGAACAATTCCCTGTTCTTTGCAGAAAGCATCCATCCACTGATTCTTAAACTCTGTTACATTGTCTGAGCGAATCTTCCTAACCTTCAGCTTGTAAAGCAATTCCAGTGTAGTAACCAGCACTTTGAATGACTCAAAGGTTTCTGACTTTGCTTTCAGAAACATTACCCAGGAGAATCGTGAGTAGTCATCAGTGACTACAAAGCAGTACCAGTCTTCGGTGATACTCTTCGAGCTAACTGGACCGAATAGATCCATATGCAATAGCTCCAGGGGCATCTCGATAGAATTGACGTGCTTGGTCTTGTGAGATTTCCTGGTCTGCTTTCCTTTCTTACATGAGACACAAAAATCAGGAAGTTTGAAGTTCTTTACAGGAACTCCATCAACTAAGTTGTTATAAATCAGATGATTCATCTTCCTGTGATTAATATGTCACATTCTTCTGTGCCATGAGATGGAGTCCTTCTCTATAGCTTTAGACAATAAACATTGAACAGTAGAAGCACTAGTAGAAGCATTAGACATATCTAGAACATACAAGTCATTATATCTAGATGCTGACATTAATACCTGCTCCTCTGGAATTTCCATCTCTTTCTTCAGAATGTAACATTTCCGATTGTCAAACATAACTTTGAAGCCCTTGTCATAAATCTGAGACACTGAAAGCAGATTGTTTTCTAATTGTTGAACAAATTTACTTTATCGAACCTTACCTTTGCATTACCTACTTCTCCCTGAGTGGTAATGTATCCTCCTTGTTTCCAGCAAAAGAACGTGTCCCCCTTTAATCTGTTTGACATTGTAAAGGTAGGACTTATTTTCGAGGGACTTATTACCCGTCATGTGCCTGGAAGCTCCGCTATCTACTATCCATGTATTTGTAGACGCACTATAGCGGACACCCTGCACATAATAGAAAATAATTAGTTAAGGAGGGGGACCCAAGCCTTGACTGGCTTGGGTTTCCCAGAGGCATCAACCATCATGAACTCGACCCATTGTCCTTTCAGTGGGTGGTACATCAACTTTCAACTTGTCCTTGCTTTCAGACACATCATTGCTTTGGCTTTCCACAAACCATCCCTGTGAAAGGATTGTTTATGGTAAACCGTAGACTGATTTACAGTTTGAACGTTTGGTTTAGTTTCAAAACAGGTTTTACCTCTGGCATCACAGACTTGCCAGTGACTTGTCTGTGTTGCCTTTGGCGCGAAGGAGCTGGAAACAACCTAGAAGGTGTTTTAGACCTAATAGGAGTTTTTGATCTAATAGGAGTCTTAGATCTTTGTTTTGAAACTTGTTTAACTTCGTTGTCTAGTTCAATTTTAATTTTTGGTGTCTGATAGCGAGGACAATTTGAAGAGATGTGACCGCGCTGTCCACAAGTATAGCAGGACCTCCTTTCAACAGGACTAGGAGATCTCTTGTGGGGCGGTGAGTAAACTTCAGGTAAATCCTTTTTGTTCTCACTTCTAAGATTTTCACCTTCCTTGACAAATTTAACTTGTTTAACATTATGTATGTTTTGTCTTAGAAGATGGTGGTTATCTTGCTTAACCGGTTTAGCTTGAGTGGTTTTGGGAATCTTAGGTTGTGTGGTAGTCAATTTTGGACCCAACCCAAGAGATGCTTGAACATTCTCTTCCACCTGGTTTTCAGTGATTTTTATGCCAGTTGTGTCTGATGTTGATGCTTTCTGGTCAGTAGCCGGAGGGGCAGATTTAACTGCTGTATCCGGATCGCTGACCAGAGGAATTGTCACCACATGATCCTTTATTGGGTTATTATTAATTGGACGTTGTTTGGTGTTCAAAAGGATCTCATGTGGTGGAGGCACAACTTTGTATCCCAAACCTTCCCCGTTGTTGCGTTCTTTAACCAAGTTTTTCAAAATATGTGAGGAACTAGCTAGACTGTGGAGTTTTTGTTTCAAAGACTCGTTTTCAACTTGTAAAACTGCTCGTTCCTTTTTAGTTTCTTCGATTGTCTTTAAGTAAAACTTGATATCATTTTCTTGGTTAAATGCAACAACCTCAGTTTCTTTTAACTGTTTCTTTAAAGCTTCAACTTTTTCTTTATAGCTGTTTCATTTTGTTTTAAGATTCTGTTTGCCTCAGTGCACAATTTTAAGTCATTTACTAGGTTATCATTATGATCTAATAACCTAGCAAATTTCAGGTCAATGCCTTCTCTAAATTTTTCACATTCAACACAAGCATGTTTAGTAAATAATTCATCCTTTGATTCTACCTGTGCTGATGTAGACGTTCCAGCCATGAAAGCATTTTGGGGTTCAGATTGTGCTTCAGATTCAGCTTTCAGTTCATCCTCAACAAGTTGATCAACAGCAGCTATGTCTTCATCCAAATCAGCAGTGTCAGGCTCAGCTGAGTTCTCCCCTCTCACTCGCTGAGTCTTCATTAAGATCATCAACAGATGCAATGTTGGCTTCACTATGAGATAGAATCTGAAGGACCAGTCCTGTCCTTCATCACCTTGTGCCACCATAGCCTTTGAGTCACTGCTTGTTGAAGCAGGCTTTTTCTCTCTCTCTTGTTTTGTGAAGGAAGAGAATGGATTTCTATTTCCAGTCTTCTTTGGTTTGACATATTCCCGCTTGAAGTGTCCTTTCTCCCCACAGTTGAAATAGGTGACTTTTGACTTGTCGAAACCAAAAGTAGTATCTTTTGTAGCCACCAGATTCTGACTTGTTTTCTTCACAAATTTCTTTGCTCGTCGCACAGCGCTCGCGAGAGCCCACATAATATCCATCCTCTCCAACTCATTCTCATCCACCTGCTTATAATCTTCATCAGCCAAGTGGCAGTTTCCTATCTTCCCTGCAACCAAACCATCATAGGAATGAACTACAGCAGCAAGTAGGTCCATGTGTTCCTTAGCCACTTCCACAGTTACTTTACTCAAGTTCTCTGTTACTAACTTTGTCGATGGAGCTTCCGTAACACTGTGTTGAACCCCTGATGAGACCGTTGACTCACCAACTGACGATGAGCTTTGTCCAGATGCAGATGTGTTTGAAACAAAAGCAGTCTGCAGAGGAGCATTGGAAGACTTTGCAATAGGAGTTGGATTCATTATAGAGAGTCGGATCCTGAGCATATGAACCCTTCTTTGCCTTGTATTTGTGTCTCACTTCTTCTTCTCTCAGTTTTAGGATGAAGTCATTTATATCCAATGTCTTAAGAACTGAATTGTATCTCAAGGTGGAAATAAAAGAATCCCACTTCTCTGGAAGCCCGTCAGCCAAACTTGACACCTTTTCTTATTTAGACGTTGTAACACCATGAGTGTGAAGTTCACTCATCAGATGATAGAAGCGGTCAATAATGTCATCCAAGCTTTCATTCCTGATGGCCGAGAAATTATCAAACTCCTTCTTTAATGCTTTGGCCATCAAGGACTTAAGAGTTGAGCTCCCTTCATACCTTTTCTCAAGAGCTTTCCAGAATTTCTTACTTTGCTTGTGTTCTGAATACTGATGGAATATTCTTTAGGTATAGACTGAGTTAACATCGCATAGGCTTTCTTTTCTGCATTGTAGTCAATCTTTTGAGCATCAGTCAATCCACTCAACGTTAAAGGTATACCATCAGCACCAACTGGCATGTTGTAACCAGTCTCAATAGCATTCCAGAGATTAGTGTCCACGCCATTGAGATGAATCTCAAACCTTTGCTTCCACTGTGGAAACTCATCAATCGAAAGAAGCTTAGGTGGGTTATTATGGTTACCAATCTCATTCTCCAGTAGAAGTAAGTTCTGTATCCTGGAGTCTTTCCCTGCTGAGAATGCGAAATTCTCTGAGTCCAAGATGAATTTAACTTAAACTTGAAAAACACAAACTGAGTATGCGACTGGAAGGACGACTGGGGAACGACTGAGACACAATCGTGCGATTGAGCTT